>JAYDZG010532372.1:0-12755 GCA_034509265.1 Microcambeva bendego | reverse complement strand
TCAGAGGGATTTTAAGCCATTCTTCTTGCAGGATAGTGGCCAGGTCACTACGTGATGCTGGTAGAGGAAAACGTTTCCTGACTCGCTCCTCCAAAACAACCCAAAGTGGCTCAATCATATTTAGATCTGGTGACTGTGCAGGCCATATATATATATATATGGCGAACAGAATTAAGACCAAAAAGTTTTATTTTGGTCTCGTCTGACCACAGAACTTTCTCACATGACTCCTCTGGATCATCCAAATGGTCATGGGCAAACGTAAGATGGGCCTGGACGTGTGCTGATTTAAGTAGGGGAACCTTCCGTGCCATGCATGACTTTAAACTATGACGTCTTAGTATATTACCCACAGTAACCTTGGAAACAGTGGTGCCAGCTCTCGTCAGGTCATTGATCAGCTCGTCCCGTGTAGTTCTGGGCTGATTCCTCAACTTTCTAAGGATCATAGATACACCACGAGAAGAGATCTTGCATGGAGCCCCAGTCCTAGGGAGATTGACAGTCATGTTTAGCTTCTTCTATTTTCTAATAATTGCTCAAACAGTTGATCTTTTTTCACCAAGCTGCTTGGCAATTGCCCTGTAGCCCTTTCCAGCCTTGTGGAGGTCTGAAATTTTGTCTCTGGAATCTTTGGAAAGCTCTTTGGTCTTAGCCATGTTAGTAGTTGCAGTCTTACTGATTGTGTGGGGTGGACAGGTGTCTTTATGCAGCTAACAACATTAAACAGGTGCTTCCAATTAAGAATAATAAGTGGAGTGGTGGTAGACTTTTTAGAGGCGGACTAACAGGTCTTTGAGGGCCAGATATTTTGCTGATTGGCAGATGTGCAAATACTTATTTGCAGCAGTAACACACAAATAAAGTATTAAAAAAATCATACATTCATTTCCAGATTTTTTTAGATTATGTCTCTCACAGTGAACATGCACCTAAGATGAAAATTTCAGACCCCTCCATGATTTTTAAGTGGGAGAACTTGAAGAGTGTTCAAATACTTATTTTCCTCACTGTATATTAAATATTGTCTATTGTATTGTAGATTCTGGGTCATTTCGTAGATGTTGTTTGACTGAAGGGTAAACACTGTATAACCTAAAGTGTAAACTCTAAGCTGCTTTTGTGAGATGGTGCTTATGTACACTCAACATTAAACCAGATAGCCTGTTTACAAAACTGAGGAGGGTTCCATCAGGAAGGCATCCAGCATAAAAACTGTGCAAATCAATGAGGTGTAAAGACACCTAAGAGCCCACAATCAAATGGGGCAAAGGCTGAGTAGATGGATGGATGGATGGATGGATGGATAGATAGATAGATGATATGAACCGGTGAAAGCAGGGTCCTGACTCAATTGGATCAAATGTGTTTCTTACAACCCAGATGTGTCAAACGAAAGATGCAGCAGGTGTTTTTGACAGCTATTATGTTTTTTTCCAGGTTATTAAGTGGTTGCCTATTGTTTTGTTCATCACCCTTTATTCAACAATGTCACATAAAAACCTTGCTCTTTGAACCCTCTGTATAATTTCTCACCGTATACCTCCTTCACTTGTTCCTAATTATCAATGCATTGTGTTTTATTTGCCTAAAGTACCTAGTGATTAAAATAATGTTCAATAAATAAAAACAGGGAAAATACACGTTCTTACCTATGCACACTCACTTCTTGATACACCAATTATATACAATCTGGTGTCCCATAGGTATATTACTGAAGTGTAAGTCAAGAAATCAGATTATTGACACAACATTCCTTACCAACGACACAGTATGTCATTATAAAAAAGGAGAGGGGCATTGTCAGTGTAATCAGGGAACAGGATTGTACAATCAGAGACTAGAATGTCCATGTACAAAGAGTCACATCAAAACTATGTTTACAAAGCAAACAAAAACTGAGAACATGACAGTATTAAGGAAGAGCACAATTTCATTCCCAGGTATATCACATTAACTGAAACAATATATTTGAAAATTGCTGCAATAATTGAATGCAGAAACCATTCTGGCAACTAGGGCCACTTCTTCATTATTTTAGCTTTTTACATTGCAACAATATCCTGAGCAAACCAAAAAGCAGGCATTGAATACAAATAAATAGGATGGGAATATGATGATCTAATGTTGATTTTCAGGCACTTAATAAAATAGAGCGTTGAAAATCAAGTGTTTTTGTGTGGTTGCTAAGGTACATAGATGAACCACGATGATGCCAAATGGTTGCTATGGTGTTGCTAGGGCATTGGTATGGTAGTGATTTAATTGTTGACATTATAACTATTGCTCTGTGGTTACCTACCGTTTTTGAAATAGCTCCCAATTCCCTACATTGATCACTATGTAATACACTCAAATAGGGGACTAAATTAACACTAACTTGTATGGAATTGTTCATTACTGCACAACAACAGATTTTGTCACATAAACACTTCAAACATTGAGCTCAACTGAGAACAGGCTTGTCAATTGATTTTAAATTCATGCAATAAAGATTCCAGGAAAATACTTATTCAATGAATTTGGGTATCCGCAACCAGCTAGTGGGTATCCACAACCGGCTACATACAGAGTGATTCAGTTGTCAAATTGGTTGTACCCTACTGTTAGCAGTGCATTGTGTGATTATTAGAGTGCACTGAAAATTCTGCATTAGGTTTCGGGCATTCGAAGAAAATCGTTAAACCCAAACATAGTGCACTTGTTAGGATCTCACCACACCTGATGAGCCGCATGTCATTTTGCAACACAGCGTTTTGATATTGTGCCGATGGCTGTCCACGAGCTGTGTGCTGGTGTGGCCTGCTTTCCACCGATGTGATCCCATCCAGGTCCACTGGGCGGCGTGCCAATTTGTGGAGCAGCCAGGGCTTTGACATCTGCGCACTTGGCTGCTTGTGATCTGCCTGCCAGCTCACGTCGTGGTTGGTGTTTACAGATCGAGTCCGTCATACCATCTAGACTCATTAAGGTGATTGCCCACACCTGGATTGGCTTGAATATGTGTCATGCTCCAGGGTTCCCGGTGAGGTGGTCTCTATTAGAACCAATGGGTAATGGCTGGGCACGTTTAGAGGGCTCACTCAATTGAGGACTAGAAGGCCCAGAGGCAAATAGCTCTTAAAGGTAGGGCCAGAAAGGAGTCCGCAATGTGGTGAATGCCCGGCCAAAGCACCACCACCTCCGCTTATTGGTGCTGCTCCTCCAACAGCCATGAACTTGTGGGGGACACTATTTCCCTTGGGCTGAGTGGAATTATTGTTTTATCTTTGCTTTTCTGCAGAATCTTTACAATGGAGCTGCACAAAACAGTCTAAGTTGATGAGTGGAATGAGAAAAATATACAAAAAACCATGAAATTTTGAAAATAAAAACTGGCTTGTGCATATGTATTCACCCCCTTTGTTAGCAACCAATTACGTTCAGAAGTCATATGCTCAGTGAAATCAAGTCCACCTGTGTGCATTCTAAGAGTCACATGATCTGTCAGTACCTACACACCTTTTCTGAAAAGCCCCAGAGGCTGCAACACCATTAAGGCACCACTAACCAAACAACACAATGAAGACCAAGGAAATATCCAGTGTAACTCAGGGTTTGGTTATAAAAAAGATCCAAATCTCTGATGATATCCTGGAGCATCAACAAATCCATTATCATCAAATGGAATGAACATGGTTCCACAACAAACCTGCCAAGAGAAAGGCACCCACCAAAACTCTCAGACCGGAGAGGCAGCACAGAGATTAAAGGTAGCCTTGAAGGAGCTGGAGAGTGTCCAAGCAGAGACTTGAGTGTCTGTCCATTTTACCACAATAAGCCATATACTCCATTGAGCTGGGGTGGCCAGAAAAAAACATTTTCTTACAGACATTTTTTTTTTGTTTTGAGTGTGCCAAAAAGCATTTGGGATACTCCCCAAATGTATGGAGGAAGATGCTCTGGTCATATGAGACCAAGGAAAATGCTATATCTGGCACAAATTCAACACATCTCATCACCCCAAAAATACCATCCCCACAGTGAAGCATGATGGTGGCAGCATCATGCTGTGGGGATGTCTTTCAGCAGCAAAACCTGTTTTGGTCTGTCAGTGATTTGAGACTGGGGCGTAGGTTCACCTTCCAACAGGACAATAACCCAAAGCATACTGCTAAAGCAACACTCGAGTTCTTTAAGGGGAAACATGTAAATGTATTGCAACAGCCTAGTCAAAGCCCAGACCTTAATCCAATTGAGAATCTGTGGTCAGACATGAAGATTGCTGTTCGCCAGCAGAAACCATCAAACTTGAAGGAGCTGGAGCACTTTTGCCTTGGGGAATGGGCAAAAATCCCAGAGGCAAAATGTGGCAGCTGTAATTGCTGTAAAAGATACAAAGTACGGATTTTAGGGTGGTGAAAAGTTTTGCACACTGAACTTTTCTGGAATTTGTTGTCTGATTCACAATAATATATTAGTAATATCCCATGTTGAAAGTTGTAGGCATGTTCTGTAAATGAAATGATGCAAACCCTCACAATCCATTAAATTCAGGGTTGTGAAGTAACAAAACATGAAAAATGTTAAGGGGGTGAATACTTTTACAAAGCACTGTAGAAATGATATTTAAGCTTAATGGGTGAATATATTAATGCTAATGACCATGGCAATCTCAAAACAAGGTGTATTTAGGTAAATTACTGGTGCAATGCTATCTTGGCAATGGAAAACACAGGTGCGCAACTGAGCAAAAAAAAACTAGACAACAGTTAACAGCCTAAAAGTCAAACATTTATTGCTATCTTTTCAGTCAGTTGTCAACACAGGCACGTGCCTAACATACATACACCCACGCTTGTTCCACACACTAGGACACGCAGCAGTGCACAAACCCATAGTGTGTGCACGTTACATCAACAATAAACAGAATACAAGTTAAATAACTCACGCGGAACGGTGGCTTAGTGGGCAGTACTGTCGTCTCACAGCAAGAAGGTCCTGGGTTTGATCGCCGGGTGGGGCAATGTAAGTCCTTTCTGTGCGGAATTTGCATGCTCTCCCCGTGTCCGCATGGGTTTCCTCCGGGTACTCCTGTTTCCTCCTACCCTCCACAGACATGCTAGCAGGTTAATTGGAGACACATATTGCCCTGTGGGTACCTGCGATGGACTGGCGCCCCATCCACGGTGTTACCTTTTGCCTTGCGCCCATTGAAGAGCTGGGATAGGCTCCAGCACCCCTCCCTGACCCTAACTATGATAAGGGGTTAAAGACAATGAAGTTAAATAACTTTATTTTACATCATTCTGCAAGGGGACAATAGCTATTTTGCTTCAAAATTCTTGATCTGGCTGCAGTCAATGCTCAAATCTTGATCAATGCATTCAGCACTGAGAATAACACAACAAAATGCAATTCTAAAATTAACTTCATTAGGACAACAGACGCACCACTGGCACTCACTTGTTGCAATGAAAAAGACAGCATTCTCCCAAGTTAACAGCCAATACATGCAAAAATAAAGCCATCAATATATTAAAGATGATAAATTTGTATGTATAAATATAATATATCATATCGAACACAGCGTGATCTATCTATCTCTGTCTGTCCGTCTGTGTCTAGCTATCTAATAAAAAGATTAACATATGACAATAGTGTGAATTCCTACTATAATAAAATATTAATACTAAAATATACTATATGCTATGCATTTTAATTTAGGTACCGATGTTGCTAAGCTGTTACTGGGTGTTTGCTTAGTTATTTCTTTGTGGTTGCTATGGTAGCATATTAAGTGCCAGCGTATACTGGGGTTACCAATAGTTGCAAGGTAGATGTGTTTCAGTCGTTTGTTAAATAGAAAACTGTAAAGGTGGGGTGTTATGTGTTAGTGTACTAATAATTCTGTTCACATAAACAAATTATATACAGTATAAACACACACGCACACACATTTTAGTGTAGAGTAGGGGTTAAAAAACAGCAGGAAGGTCTCAAGAGCATAAGAAACATTTTCCCATGGACAGAAGAGAAAGATGTGCTGGTATTGCAGAGAAGTAATTTAAAACCCTCTCTTATAAATTCTCATGCCGTATTAGCTCTGCCATGGATGAGTGGGTTTGTGTGGCAAAATCTCCAGGAAAGAGCTGAGAAACTTCATTAAGGTCATCAAATAAATTGTGCCCTCACAGAATTAGTATGTAACCTTATATTAAGTGGTTACTTTGTTATTTGACAGATTGTCAACTAAAAGTTTGTGGGTGTAGTTTACTGTATGCAGTTATAATGAACTGTTCATTTTGGTGTTTTTTTTAAATAACAGTTAACAGAACTACTGACCACATGGTAATGGATATATTTAGAAGGGATTTTTAGTGAGCTGTCTGTATTTCTTTGTAATTCAAATGCTTTTTCCTCCAGATTTTAAACATTGTTAAATTATATTTTATTTAAAATTTTTTTTTACCAAGGCACATTTTAAACACTCTTCCCATGTGCAGGTATGTTGCCCATATATACACATGGGGTCAAGTGCTTGCTACAGTGGGCACTGGGTCTGTTTGAAAACCTAGTGAGCTCTCTACAGCATTTTACATAATCCTATGCACACTCACAAGAAAAAGTCTGTTTGAATTCTTAGATGCCATAAAATGCTGCCTAGTAAGGTACCTTACATTTGAATGGTATTTATTGGTTAATGACATGAGGTAAAAAACACTGATGTAATTGGCTGATACATCAATGTTTATTGGAATCTTTTCTACTGAGGCAGCTCACTAGGTTTTCAAACTGACCCATTGTCTTAAAACTACACTGATTCCAGGACCAAACACCCGCCATCAACAAAGCAACAGTGGCAAGGAAAACATAAAAAAATATTGATAGGAAGAAAAGACTCAAGAGTTGATGAATGTGTGCATTATTTGAAAAACTACTATCAGTTATCTCCATTGACTACAGTTTTTTCATTATTATTTGGGAATTTAACATCCACTTAGATAATAATAAGTGCAACACAACTTTTTGACACTTTTGGTCAAGTCATGTCAATTTACTAGTATAGCACTTTTTACAATAGATATTGTCACAAAGTGGCTTCACAGAGATTAGGACCACCCAACTAAAACCCTCCTATTGAGCAAGCCGATGGTGGCAGGAAAAAACTCCCTGAAAATACAGGAAGAAACCTGATTTGTACCGTTCATGCAAACAATTCAATTAATACGAACAAAATAATACTTTAGAATAAAATGTATAACTAGCAGAAACTATAGTTTCTGAAATAGTCTGTTGTGAGTTCTGGAAGTTCTTTGAGCAAACACGCCTGGTCCCGTCTCATCCATTAGGAGCAACGTGGTTGGCATGTCAGTCGGGATGTGCAAACTGGAGAGGTGAACAGGCTTCCATCAGAAATATTACCTTGGAGTAAAACAACAGAAGCAGGTAACATGATAAAGAAGGCTTTCACAGGACACCAGCGCCCACCTCACCAGTTGTCATAAAATCAGACAAGAGAAGTAGAACAACAGCAACTAAACATCTCTGATCACCAGAAGTTTCTATGACCAAAAACCCCCAAGCTCTGCTCTTTGTCTATATTTGGGTGGGCAGCCATGGCCCTCAATGTCTAAAATTGGGGGAGACAGAAGCAAACACGCAGCGCCAGGAAACATGAGAGCACCAGACCGCCCAGATCCCAAATGCCCAGGACCAGAGCCACACAACCCTAAATTAAAGACTTAATTAAAAGTAAATAAATATGTTTTTAACTTAGACTTGAACTTTGAGACCATGTCTGAATCCCAAACAGAGTCGAGGAGCATTGTAAGAAAATACTTTTCCACCAGCTCTGATCTTTTTTAAGTCTAGGAACTATAAGTAACCCTGCATCTTGTAAATCAAGTCATCATGCTGGGTTGTAGTGTGCAGCTATAAACGCATGGATCATTTTTCAGCGTCATTTACAGAGTGTATTTCTTATTTTAGAGATATTACGCAGATGAAAGAAAGCAACTCTAGTAATATTATAAAAGTGAGCATCAAATGAGAGATCCGAATCTATTGTTACACCCAAGATTTTTTTTACATCTGAGCTAGGAGTTACAGAGACTGTGTTTTGGTTTAGCACCAAGTTATTAACTTTCCCCTCGCAGTCTTAGGTCATGTTTTATCTGAATTAAGTAGAAGAAAGTTACATGACATCCAGTTTTTTATATTGTTTATACAATCTCCAAGCTTACTGATTGTGTTCCTGTCATCAGGTTTGGCTGATATATACAGCTGTGTGTCCTTTCTGAGCATTTATTTTTATCATAGATAAATTGAGAACGGTCAGATAAATAAGATTTAACACCTAATGTATTTTCTAGCCTATCGAGTAAAATCTTATGATCAACAGTATCCAATGCTGCACAAAGATCTAATAAAACAAGAAAATAGACTCACCCATTATCAGAGGACAAAAATAAATCATTTAAAATGCTTCTTAATGCAGTTTCAGTATTGTGGGTCTAAATCCTTTTCTTGTAAATAAGAACATAGCTGTATGAAATATTTCAAATTGGCCTATAATTAGACAGAATGTGTGGATCAAGATTTTTTAAAATCAAAATTTTAATAACAGAACAAGCTGGGTACATAACCAAGTCTAAGATATTAAAATAAGTAAAGGCTCTACAATGTCTGGAAGTAAATATTTAGGCAAACGATACTGTCACAGTAAACATGATGACAATTTGGATAATTTAATTCCCACAGATTCATTTAAGTTGGATTACCTTAGATAAGATCAGTCATTATTATCACCCATGTTGCTCAAACTAAATTAAAAATTAACATTGGGAAGTTACACACTCTTACTTTGAAATTTTATTGTTTCTATATTGTCATTAAAGATGTGTTTATGCACTGTATTACAAAAAACAAATTAATCAAAAATGTGCTTTCTTCAGACGCCGGTAGCGCAAGATCCCACAGCAACAAAATTCAAAACAAACAGCAAACTTGCTCCTGAAAAAACAACAAAAAAAATTAAATACTATAAACCCAGACACTCTATACTAAAATTAAATATTAGATTAGAGTAGTTTAGCTTATGAACTACAAACAACGATTAAACCCCACTGGAAATCACCACTGGCCCTCACAACATTTCCCTCAGATTTTAAATCCAGAGTAACAGACACTTGTTCTATCACAACATGTGAAAGAGATAAAACATACTTAATGTCACACTCTGGATCTAGTCATTTCTAACATTTACGACATTCACAACATTTTCCTTTGTGGTCATAGACTTGGCCCTGACACCTATAAATAACATGACTTCTATGTTACAGTTTAATACAATAGCCCAAACACTGGAGAAAACTGTTTGACATCTTAAATCATTGACATGTTCTTTTGAAATGCAGCCATCAGAATTTTTCTATATAATTTTTTAACTCAATAAAAACTGATTTGCAACAAATCGTTGATTGTTTTGGGTGTTTTTCCAGTTACTGAAAACAGCAGCCAAATAAACCACATCTGTGTTAAGCAATTACAGACCTTTCTCAAGTCTTCGTTTCATATGTAAAAATCATTGAGAAAGTTTTAGTCAAGTCAGCTTTTTGAACTAGTTGTTGTGACAAATTTCAGTCAGGCTTTGGACCTCACCATAGTACTGAAGTGGCTCTTATAAAGTGTTAAATGAGAAAGATGAGAGAGGTCTGTAATTTTAATCAAAGGTACACTTCAACTATGAGAGACAACATGAGGGGGAAAAAATCCAGGAAATCTCATTGTAGGCTTTTAAAATAATTTATTTTTAAATTATGGAGGAAAATAAGTATTTGGTCAATGACAAAAGTTCAACTCAATTCTTTGTAACCTAACCTTTGTTGGCAATGACAGAGGTCAAACGTTTCCTGTAAGTCTTCACCAGGTTTGCACACACTGTTGCTGGTATTTTAGCCCATTCCTCCATACAGATCTCCTCTAGAGCAGTGATGTTTTGAGCCTGTCGCTGGTCAACACAGACTTTCAACCCCCCCACACAAATGTTATATGGGGTGAGGTCTGGAAACTGGCGAGGCTACTCCAGGACCTTGAAATACATCAGTAATACATCAGTTCTGGTTTGCTGGATCTAAGTGCAGCCTTTGAAACTGTAGATCTCTGAATATTGCTGGACAGGTTGCAAAACTGGGTAGAACATTCTGGAAAAGTCCTAAATGGTTCAGGTCTTATCTGGAACACCAAAGTTTTATTGGCAGCTGTAAATCTGACAAGGTGGCTATGAATTGTTGGATCCCCCCCAGGGATCTGTTCTCCGACCTCTACCTTTGAATAATCTATACTTTCTGCCTTTGAGCCAAACTTCACAGAGCAACAACATTGATTATCACAGATATCCAGATGACACAGATATATCTGGATCTCTTAACAGATGATTACATCCCAATAGATTCATTGTGTAAGTGTCTTGAGCTCATCAATAACTGGACAAAACAGAGGTTGTTGTATTCTGCAGCAAATATAAAAGGAAGTGTGTTAGTGAACACCTTAACTCCCAGGCTCTTAAAAACAAGTCCAAAATCATGGTGTTCAAATAGATTCAGATCTCACTCACATTAGCCCTATCAAAACCATCAACCAAACAGCCTTCTATCATCTTAAAATATCTCCAGAATCAAGGGTCTGGTGACTCAACAGGATTTTAGAAAGCTCATCCGACCGGTCTCCCCAAAAAGAGCATTAAACAGTTACAGCTCATTCAGAATGATGCTATTCAAGTTTCAGTGAGGATGAAGAGAACCAAGCATTTTAGTTCAAAAATCTCTTCACTGGCTGGTTAGGTACAGAATAGAGTTAAAAATTCTGTTGCTAGTCCACAAATCACTGAATGGTTCAGACCCATAATATATCTCATACATGTTCAGAGAATTTAAATCCGGTAGATCTCTTATATTTTAAGTCCAGGTTAAAATGTTATATTTTAAGTGCAGGTTAAAATGGTTTTATTCTCTTGTGCCTAAGATTGAGCTCTATATTCTGCACTTTATCCTTAAAACTTTATTTAAAATAAAGTTCAAAGTTTTGCATTTACTTTTATTTTGAGATTTTATTTTATCTTCTAATGTTCGAAATTTTGAAAACTTTTTATCTCTTTGTTTTGATTGCATGCTGATTCTCTTGGATACATATGCCCCCAAAATGGTTTGTGAGATAAAGCAGAAGAAATACTTTTCAAAAGAGTACCCAAGGAGTGGATAGGAAGCACCATTTCTTAAGAATAAATGTGATATGCCGCAAAGACATAATGTTGATAAGCCTGATAATTCGGGAACTGGAAGTAGTTAGTAGATCTAGAGAAAGTTAATGATAAAGAGTCAAAAGGGGAGCTGTAGTACTGTATGATGAAACAAGAGTGGTACAAAGGTATCTAAGGATTTATAGCATGGCAGATTTACCTATTGGCAGGGTATTACATGCACTATGAAATTCCAAAACATTTTAGTTCAGAAGTTGTCTCTCAATAAAAAATGAATAAAGAAAATAAAATATGTATTATACACAGTGCCTTGCAAAAGTATTCTCCCCCTTGTCATTTTTCGTGTTTTGTTTCCTCACAAACTGGAATTAAAATGGGTTGTTTGAGAGTTTGCATCATTTCATTTACAGAACATGCCAACAACTTTTAACAATTGATATTTTTTATTGTGAAGCAGACAACAAATAGGACAAAATAACAGTAAACTTCAGTGTGCGTAACATTTCGCCCACCTTTTCTGGCAATTACAGTTGCAAGTCCCTTTGGATAAGTCTCTATGAACATTCCACATCTTGTCACTGGGATTTTTCCCCATTCCTCAAGGCAAAACTGCTCCAGCTTTTTCAAGTTTGATGGTTTCTGCTGGTGAACAGCAATCTTCAAGTCTGACCACAGATTCTCAATTAGATTAAGGTCTGGGCTTTGCCTAGGCCATTCCAATACATTTACACGTTTCCCCTTAAACCACTCGAGTGTTGCTTTAGCAGTATGCTTTGGGCCATTGTCTTGTTGTAAGGTGAACCTACGCCCCAGTCTCAAATCACTGACAGACTGAAACAGGTTTTGCTCAAAAATATCCCTGTATTTAGCACCATCCATCTTCCCCTCGACTCAGACCAGTTTACCGGTCCCTGATGCTGAAAAACATCTCCACAGCATAAGGCTGCCACCTCCATGTTTCACTGTGGGATGATATTTTGGAATGATGAGATGTGTTGGTTTTGCACCAGATATAGCGTTTTCCTTGGTGGCCAAAAAGTTAAATTTTCATCCAGAGAACCTTCCCAAATGCTTTTTGGCAAACTCAAAACAAGCATTCCTATTTTTTTCTTTAAGTAAAGGCTTTTTCTGGCTCTTCCATGAAGCCCAGCTCTATGGAGTGTTTGGCTTATTGTGGTCATATGGACTCCAGTCTCTTCTTGGGAATTCGGCAGCTCCTTCAGGTTAACCTTTGGTCTCTGTGCTGCCTCTCTGGTCCGATAGTTTTGACAGGTGGCCCTCTCTTGGTAGGTTTGTCGTGGTACCAAGTTATTTCAATTTGATTATAATGGATTTGATGGTGCTCTGGGCATCATCAGAGATTTGTATATATTTTTATAAACCAACTGACTTTTACTTCCCTAAAACTTTGTCCCTGATTTGTTTGGAAATTTCCTAGGTTGTTTGGTTAGTGGTGTCTCTTGCTTAATGGTGTTGCAGCCTCTGGGGCCTTTTAGAAATGGTTTGTATCTACTGA
>JAYDZG010531654.1:0-12760 GCA_034509265.1 Microcambeva bendego | reverse complement strand
AGTGGTACCTCACAGTGGCATTTCTTAGTTTTACAAACATTATAGTGTACTATGATTTTCATAAAATGGCATAAAAACAATAATAATAATTGTTTTTAAATAATATTTTTTGTAATGTTGTTACTGTGATGAGATTATGATGATGGTGACAATTTTTATTATTATTGTTGAAGTAGTAGTAGTAGTATAAATATTATTATTATTACTATAATTATTATTATTATCATTATTGTTGTTATATTTACAGAAGTTAATAATTATAATAATTATTAGTATTATTATCGTTATTATTATTATTAAAAGTATTATTATTATTAATATAATAAACACTCAGTTTGTGACGTTAGTGTTTTAAGCAGAACAAATTAAAAACTCTCTATCTCCAAAATATTAAAGTTTTAAGTCTTTAATATTCATCTGAGGACAAAGGTTATCCCGTCTGGTCCGATCCCACAGAAGAGCTGCAGTGGCATAAAGTGGTGAAAAGGGTAATGCTGACTGTGCCAGAACACACAGTGCACAGCAGCTTGCTGAGTATAAGGGCTCTGAGTACCCATGCTGACCCCTGTCCACCAAGAACGTGAAAATGACAACAGGTCCATAGAGCTATTCATTCTGTGCAATCGACCGGTAACATGACCGGTAACTTTGTAAAGAAGGGTATAAAAGGGTTGTTAAAAAAGATTAAAAAAAAGAATATAAGAAACAAACAAAAACAAGAAGAACGACAATAATAATTTACATTCACATTTTCAGCATTTAACAGACGCCTTAATCCAAAACGGCTTACAGTACAGTTACAGTATACAATCTGAGCAATGAGGGTTAAGGGCCTCGCTCAAGGGCCCAACAGCAGCAACCTGGCAGTGGTGAGGTTTGAACTGGCAACCTTTGGATCACTAGTCCCGTACACTAACCACTAGGCTACATAAAAAGACATCCCTATTATTAATAATACATATTAAATCATATAAATACATTTTGGTCTAATATTACCGATTACAGAAACAAGTTAGTGAGTTTTTGCTATTTTTATTGTTTGTTTTTTACACATAAGGAAATACTTTGAATATGTTTCATACTGTCCAACATTTCTTCCATACTTAAGTAAACGTACTAGTAACGTGGTAAAAGAATTACTCATTAAAAGTTGAAGCGTGCAAAAAATGTTCTACTCAAGTACATCCTAAATAAGTCAAAAGGTAAAAGTAATTTTAGAAAGAATTAAATTCAGTTTTGTGGCCAGAGCTACACAAGCACATCACACCAAGGATTCATCTTTTAAACATTATCTTATCTAGTCGAGACCTATTTAATATTTAATAAATAAAAACCTATTTAATAACATTGAAAGAGGACTTACAACCAATTTGACATTTAGCAAAACATTTAGCTTATTATTACATTTAGCTGCTTCAATAGAACTGGCATGAGACTCGAGCTCATTTTATAAGTACAATTACAGTGTTTATATCATAATAATCACCTGCTCACCTGACCTTCATGACCAAGTTTATGTAATCCACTTGTTTTTCTTCTTGAAGGCGATTTTATAAATGTATAGATTATTTACATCCATATTTAACTGTGTTGGTCCTCTGATGAAAACAATTATTTTCCTGGGAAAAGATGATCATTCGTTCACTTAGCTGTCACTTATACATTCACAGCCAATCAGAAGAGAGATTTAAATTCCGCCCAAAGACGACAGAAGAACTGATTCTTTCTGTAACGGATGAGCCGAGTGTACAAAACGAACGAATCTTTGCCGAAGGCAAGAACACATCACTGATTCGATTCCACTGATTTGTTTGAAAAGAGTCATTTGGGAAAGTGATTCAGTTTGCACTCGCTCGTGCGCTTGAGAAATCTAAATGAAGAGATAAAATAAACCAATAAATATTTAGTTAAAACTAAAGTAACAAGCCTGTTTAATGAGTAAAAGTAAAGAGTATTAAGTGGCAGAAATACTCGAGTAAAGTGCAGATACATAAAAAGTAACTAAGTACAGTAACAAAGTAAAATATACTTTTGGAAAGGAAGTCCTGCGAACCAGATTCACTTGTGAAACTGAAGGGGTCATCTGATCTGATCTCTCAAACACATCTGGAAATATTGTAGTTCAGATTCAAACTGCTGTGGTGCCAACAAGTTACGACAAATTTCAGAAATATTCATACATTGATTAACAATTAACTGTGGTTCAAATCCATGTTGTATTTAATCATGATCTGTTCGAGACCCCAGCAATAACAGCTGAATCTCATATTAAGTGCCATGTGCTAAAATCCTGTCTGTAATTACTGTTAATATCTAATTCTAATCTACCTAGACATCTATTTCTGGAAAATAGGCTTATGGGAAATAAGCAGATCTTGGCGCTGCCTAACCCCACAGCCTTTGTAACAAAGTGAAATTTTATTAGACTGAACGGTGGAGAGAATCAATTATAATCTCCTAATTAGTACTTGGAGAAATCGCCAAGAGACCGTAAGATCAACAGTGTATTCCCAGAATTGCAATCATTTCTCGTACAGTGTGTTTTCTTTATACCTCTGTCTTCATACTTCTTTCTTATAAGCTCAGAAAAAAATAGGATTCCTCCACAATACGTTTCACCTGCGTAAATGGTCCATCCTACATGCCTCCAAGCCCAGAGAAGTTGACATAAATGAGTAAATTGTTCATTTTACAAACTTTTTTATTTATTTTTATTTTGTATTATATTTAATGCTTTTATTAATACAATACATTTATCATTATTGAGATTATTTTATTTAAAGAGGAGCAGACCATACATTAAATATATATATAAGCTTAATGTTGTCTGCAATTAAATAAAAGTCAAAGGAACATTGATTTTTTATTTTATTCGCATTTTGCCTTAACTTTTTCTCTTGAGATCTTGGTTTGACACTTTTTATTTGTGTTTTATCAAAATACTTCAGCATGTGTGAGCGAGAGACATGATGAGACCAGTATTACAGAGTAATCTTCTTTAAATCTCTGTCCAAGCTAAGTGGAAAAGAACTGATAAGTCGTATAGAGACAGTAAAACATCTCCGACAGATTCTTTTAAGGATTTAGACAAGCTGGATTTATCTCCTAAAAGCAGTAGTGCTAAGAGGTTAAGAAATAGAGCTGTTATGCCCAGGTGGGCAGAGGAAGATTTTGTTCTGGACTCTCCGGTCGGCTGTGTGCCCCCTAGCAGGGACAGTTGGAAGTGCTGGGGCAGACAAAAGTGCCAACTGAGTCTGCTGGGTGGGAAAATAACTGACAAAAAATGGCATAATTTGTATCACTAGTCCACTTCCCTACCACTAGGCTACTGCTTAATCTCATTTAAGTTTAATTTTATTCTTTATAACAACTGAGATGTATTAAGATTACTTTACATTTACAGCTCAGTTTTAGCTCATGAACATTCCCTGTTACAGCAGAATATAACCTTGTTGCCAAATTCCTCCATGGTTAAATAGGGGACTTATGCGACAGCATTTGAGAAACCAGTGTTCACTGTGAAGTGGCATTTATTAAAGACGTTGCAGAGAAAAAAATTCAAAAGGTTGCTGCAAGGGTCTTGACATTAAACCAAAAATTTGTCTTGGAAAAACTTCGCTGGCTTCACATTCTCATGCCCATTAAAAATAAAATACTGATCCGCACCTTCAAAGCACTTCATGGTCTAGCCCCTGCCTAACTCACTAAACTTCTCACACGTCACTCACCATCACGCAGACTGATCAGGTGCTAATCTGCTTGCTGTACCTAGGTTAAGGCTGCCCACAATGGGTGGCAGATCTTTTATATTTTATTTATTTGTAATTATTTAAGTTAGTTAGTTAGTAATAATTTTTTTTGTTATGTTTTAATGAAATTGATTTCATTCATCATTGTTCATGGCGTCTTCTCAGGCTTCATCTAGTTCGGTGCCAAGCATCTGTGTGTCACGTTCAAGTGTCTCCACTGACTTTTTTCTTGTATCTATTTAAAAAATAAATGTATACAATTTTCATTCACTCACTTATTTACTCCATTGCTGCCTCCCTCCCTCCTTCCCGGGGGCAATTTAGAGAAGTCAGTTCACGGTTTTTGGAATGAGACATGGTGAATAGGGACAGGGAAAATACTCTCAACACACACATTAACTGGAGATTGAATTAAGCCCGGGTTAATGAAGCCAAACGGCAGAAGGAACACTACATGCTGTGCCATGCAGCTACCCATATTAGAAAATTATCTTTAATAATAATATGTGTTAGCTTTTTAACAATAAACCAGTCAGTTAGAGCATGTAGATAAAGAGATATAGCAAGGGGCATGATATAATTCATTGATGATGTATAAACTTGTCAGTGTTCATTATGGCAGAGGAATTTGAAAGGATCTTTAGGGATTTTAAAAGAATAGAGAAATTAATTCTTGTCAGAGGCTCATCAGCTCATCAGTATTCATCCCATTTCCTCTATTAGGCGTTCAATTGGCCCCACCGTGTACATATTTATTATTTTTTTTCTTCAAACATAGACAACTTAATTAGTCTAGATATCTATTTTGTGATCACGTAGATAAAAAGAAGCAAAGCATTTTAGAGTAGATTGACACATTTGTCCAGACTTGCCTATTCTTTTGCAAATAAAGATGGGAAACGTCAAACAAGACAAACTCTAATGGATTAGGACTGTTCCCTGGCTCCCTCTGTAAGGGGGTGGTGAACCACCTGCCATGTAAAAGAAAATGTAAGCTATGGCAGAAAAGCCTGGCGAATGTGTTTTTTGGACTACAGATCACCACATATATGTGATTACAAAGACATATTCACCATGACAACTAGGAAACCAGGAAACAAATCTGTTAACACTAGGTGTGGCTGAAACATCTAAACTCACTCATTTGTAAGTGTCTCCCGATACCTTTGACCATATAGTGAAGAAGTTTTGTGACCTAATTGGAATTTGTTTCATTTTTTACTTTTGCCAAGTGTAAAATGTGGACATACAAACTCAAGATTTGTTCACAGGCTGTATACTAAACGTATGAGTGTGTTAACCCCTGTATTAACTATTAAAATACACAATCGATATGATAATCTATAAATTTGCTGCCTCGTGTGCTCCCCCTTTCTTTTGCTATTTACAAATATTAAGTATAAAAATAGTTAGTGTTGCAACGGATTGGTGACCTAGACCAGACGGAAGCTGTTCGCCCAGTCTCAATTACTGATTCCTTGATTATAGCTCCAACAAAAGATGAAAGAGACACTTCCAAACTTCCTCATATAAACAGCATATACTATTTCTCTCTAGGAATTAAATTTATTACAAAGAACACATCGTAGTGCCACAAGTCAAGTTATCCTTTAGCTTAGTCTCAGTTTTTAACATATTCTCTGTTTTCTGTTGTCTTTTAGACCCTGCAAACTAATGTCCAGATCCACCATGGTCCATGGTCATTCTCTGCTGAGCCTTGCAGTGCTGCTCCTCAACACAAATGCTGTCCCGGTCCATGAAGACAAGCCAGTATGGACAGCCAGGATCAAACGCCAAGCCCCAGATGGCAATGTCCTCAACCAGAGCCAGCCCATGATTTTCAACCACGTTTACAACATCAACGTCCCTCTAGAGACCCTGTGCTCTGCTAATTTAGAGTCCACGGAGAATGACAAATCTGTTGAGGAATACCAAGAGCAAACAGGAGATTCGGACAGCCAGGTTACGTTCACACACCGCATCAACATCCCTAAAGCGACATGCTCGTGTCCGACCATCAACATACTGCAGCAGCTGGCCAGCCGTATAGAATCTCTAGAGAGGGAGATCTTACTGCTCAGGGCGCAGTGTAGTGGTGTCTGCTGTGGAGAGAACGTTGGCGTGGGTGAGTCAAATCTAATGCATTATATTACTCATTCAAGGATCAGGACTACATGTATCTTTTACATGGTGCCAAAGATGAAACTCTTTAACCTGGAGAAAACACAACCACTAGTCCTTAATTAAAAATCTCGGCATGTCAGCAAACAGCACATCTTTCTCCTTTTATCTCATCTGATCAAGCCACTCCCCTCGGTCTTGGTGACCATTTAATTTGACTTAACGTTTATTTTCTGGATAATTCGGGCTTGTCAGTAACAACTATTATCCGTTTTCAGTACAAGGAAGGAGACATGAAATACTTTATTCGTATGCAATGTCTGATTTACTGAGGTAGCTGACTAAGTAAGGAGTAAAACATCAAGTCAGATTGCTAGGTTTGAGAACAAATCGAACTCAAAGGCACTTCGGTGGTTAAGAACAAAACAACAATAAGTCATATCATTAAAACATTTAAAACAAAACATAAGAAGTAATAAGGTGTATTGCTGTTCCTTATTGTTTATTACAGTATTATCTGTTCAGGATTTAAGAGAACATATACTTGTAATGATGACAAAAAAGAGCATACAAGGCACAAGAAAGTTTAGGTTAGGGATGGTGTGGGAGGTCTGGCACAGATTTATTCTATTTACTTTATTTATAATGGGAAACATAGGTTTAACATACAAACATTTTGACTTAAGAACAGTTCTTTGGAAGCAATAAAAGCATTCTCTCAAACATAGCCAATTGTTTTAGATGCCTTGCCAGGCTGATGACCTGACTATGAACTATGAGTTTGAACACTGTGCTTATTCTTTGACCTTCGTGAACAATTATTTTTCAAGTAGTCTAAATCTAATATTTAGATGAATATTCACTTGGTGCCTGATATATCCCACCCACAGGTGCCATGAAGAAGAGATAATTCAGTGTTATTCACTTCACCTGTTAGCGGTCATAATGTTATGTCTGGTTGGTGTATCTAATTAACAAATATGTGAGATTTATGACTTGCTTTTCAGAGGACATCAGTGTTAGCAGATATAATCTGTTCAGGATGTACTATTATTAGATCACAGAAGATAATTATTGTCCCAGAGCTCCTGATTCATTTTTAGTTTATCTCCAGCTTTACTGTCGGACAATGACAAATAGCCGAAGCCTAAAATCTAGTTATCGTCCTTTTAAGGTGTATCAAATTGTCTTTGTTTCTTGTCTGCTTTTGAATAAGTCTCTTAAAACTAAATCAAGTAAGGTAGGATACAAACTGGCCTGCCGGATAAAAAAATGTCCCTAGCATATTTTAACTGCTACTTGAATTAGTTCTCGCATCGGAGTTGTTGGGGAAAAAAAATGTAATACCAACTACATTTTGTAAAACACATTATATTTATATACATATACACTATATATGTATATATATTAAAGCTTGTCTATGCCGCCCATGACCCTGTCGGCAGTTTATCACTGTTTCTTTGTTGAACCACTTTCAATAGAGTAGTTTGGAGATGCTCTTACCCAGTTGTCTGCCATCACAACTGGCTCAAATCCTCACTCTCACACATTATCCCTGCTTCAACTTTGAGGTTAAAATGTTAACTTGCTGCACTAAAAGGGGCTGTGATAATGAGCTAATAAGTGTTTTTCACTTGGTGCATTTGCTATAAACAATAGGGTAAAGAAACTAAATGAATGTGTGCAAAACTGCTTATGACATGCAGTTATAATTGCCATAATGTAAAGAGTATTAAATAAAGCTTTTATATATTTGCTTGATTGAAAAATAACTTTATTTGGATCCATTATAAATCAAGCCCCGACCTTAATACAGTAAGCAAAAAGCCAAGTGTTCTGAATAAACTGAATCCACTGTATGTGTTTTCCCACCAACCATGCAATCCAGCAGTCCTCCAAAAGGATTGTAAAAAGCTGATGTCTGCACTTCTTTCCATTTTTTGTTTTCCTCTCAACATAAATATGTAGCGCAGTGCTAAAAGAGGAATATAGTTTTCTCCTCTGGGAGAAGAAGACAACGTGCTAGTTTAGTCTTTCACCGTCTTTAGCGAATCTTAGGTACCAGGGGCCGTAATAACAAATTCATATTCTCGCTCAATCAATTATCCCCTCTGCAGCTGTTGGATGAACAACAGTCACCATGGCTCCAGATACCTGTTGCAACCTACCATGCTGAGTTACTCCCAGCTCGTCTAGCTGCTGTCTGTGCCACAGTGATTACTCTGGATATTAGCTGGTGGTCATAATAAAAATCAACCGGGTGATACAAAATTATAGCATGAATTTTACTACTAAGTGCATTCAAAATTATTGACAGCAGCAGCAAGAACATCATCATATTGTCCAGGAGCCTAATTAGTATTGCAAATTGTTTCTGTATTTTATATGCAGTATATGCATTTTATGACAAAAGCATCCACACACCTGAGCATTAGCTTGAATGACTACCCATATCAGTACAGAAGCATTAATGTAGCATACAAAGAACATCTTGTCAGGTCAGGCTCTAATGGGCAGGAATAATTCAGCTCACAGTTTACATTTTAATTCAGTTTCTCCAAGCAAAGTCATTAAATCGTGTATTAATGGACCTTTAAGTGGTGTCCTTCCATGTCAAAACAGGATTTTTTTTTTTACACATATAAGCAATATGTGTTGCTAAAACACTTAGACACGTCGTTGTCATGGAAAATTAAAATGAGATGATGAATTAAAACAAAGGATAGTTGACTGGATTGGAGCATTTATTTCAACATGCTTATAGGTTCTTACTGCAAAGAATCTGGAAAGAACAAGGAACATAAATTTGCCCCTGCTTTCATATTGTAACCTCCATTCTGTGCCAAATATTGTTTATTGTTTTGCCACAGCTTCACAACTGCTTAATGACAGACATTGCTATATCAAAAGCAGCAATTCCACACATATATCATTACTTTGTTTTCCTTCTAGGTCACCTGGATTCGCTTCCTCAATGCAGTGGTCATGGCACTTTCAGCATGGACGTCTGTGGTTGCGTTTGTGATGAAGGCTGGACAGGGAAGAACTGCTCAGAATCTCGGTGCCTGACTAACTGCTCTGCCCAGGGTTTGTGCATCGACGGAGAGTGTCTCTGCAATGTCGATGCTGGCGGTGGGAATTGTTCGGAGCCCAGGTGCCCGAGAGACTGCTCAGGTCAGGGAGTGTGCATTGATGGAGAGTGTATGTGTGACGAAGCCTACGCCGGAGACGACTGCTCTGTGACCAGATGTTTGAACGACTGCTCTGAACAGGGGCTCTGTGTCAACGGGACGTGCCAGTGCAGGTCGGGATTTTCGGGGGAGGATTGCTCACGCATTTCCTGCACCAACAATTGCAGTCGCAGGGGCAGGTGTAAAGATGGGTTCTGCGTGTGCCAAGAGGGCTATGTTGGAGATGAGTGTGCTTTAGGTAAGTACTACTCAAACAGTTTTAAATGTCTTCCCAAAATTGTCTGGCAGATGGAGCAATGGGGTACAGATGATTGGTGAGTCACCAGAGGCCCTAATTGCACCTAATTGCAGCCCACTGGTGGCACAGCTGAGATCATTGGGATTATTGGGATCAGTGCGTGCCTACGCCCCATATGGAGTGGCCATGTGCAGGTAAAAGATGCAGTCAGATACTGCACAGTGTTAGAGTGGGTGTGTTGATAATGGCTGTCCTCAGTCAAAATGGAAGTTGGCAGCAGCATAGAGGAAGTGTTATGAGTTTTCAGATACAACTGCATTGGGAGGAAAATTGAGGAAATAATACTATTATTATGAAAAATAAAAACATGTATATGAGGCAGCAAGGAACAAAACTGCGTTATGGCACTTTATGTTTCCCAGATCTGAGCTGCGAAATTGGGGATGGCTGAGGGCCTAACATCGTTCATTTGTCCGAAGTCACATTCGCTCAGAGACCCTATGCTCACTTGCTTTCACAGCAGGTTCTCGGAACATAAAATGAAGAAAAAAACAGTATGCCTGGTTGTAAACAGCCGTCACCTAATCTGAAACGAGAGCTAGATGAAAGGAGAGAAAGAGCAAATTATATTACCAATCTGATGCTCTCCGTGTTTTTCTTCAAGACTTCAAGACCTGGTAGGGGTGATGCTCATTTCATTTCAATTAGGGAGAAATGGCAGGGTCTTCTAAGAGAGAGGGTGGAGAATACAGGAACGGGAGGTTCAATTATTCGGCTGTGAGACATTAAGGATTCAGATAGGTTACAATAAACAACAAAGCAGCAATGTGGGCAATGTGGTTGATGGGGAATTGTTTAGGACTAAGTTTTTAAGAGAAACTGCTGAAGACAATGTCAATGTCACATGGTAATGATCATCAGAGAACATCCAGAGAAACCGCCTGTCACAGGTATCTGGAGCCATGCTGACTGCAGTGCATTCAACTGCTGCTGGAGGGGCCATAGGAAAGAACACTCACAAGGATCAAAGTGGTTCCACAGATGCTCAGTAGAGTTCAAGCCTGGGGAACTAGGTTGCCAGTGATGGTGATTGGATGCTCTTCTAATTAATGTTGGACAGTTCTAGCTGTGTGAACTGTCACATTGGAATGGATTCCATCAGCGTGGATGGATTCATACCCAAATTGGTATCTTCTGATTTTGTTTGGTGTAGATTTTTTGAATTGGTCTACTTCTGAGATCTGCAGATCTCTATCCCTAGATCTCTTCTGTTGACAGGTGGTGGGCAAATCCACTGTGTGTCCATTTTCAAGAACCCAACATTGACTGCAACACAAATCTCAAGGCTTGGTGAATATATATGGTCTGAATTCACTTTCAACCGATCATGGTGTGAATCCATCTGGGCCAATCATGCACACACATGACCAAGCCTTTCAAGTACTACCATAGCCTCCTAATTCCCCAGAATTTAACCAAATTGAGCATCAGTGGAACCAGTTGGTTCATCGTGTCTGTTCATTGGATTCTTTCTAATTTGTGCTCCAGCAGCTGGGAGGAACTGCACTTAGCATGGCTCCAGATACATGTGACAACCTTTCAGGGCCTTATTGAGTCACTCTTAATTACTCTGGACATTAGCTGGTGGTCAGCATATGACATCACAGGACATTATGGAATTATTTTCTCAATTAAATGCAACAGGACTGAGAACCTGTCTGAGAACCACTGATTGATTCCATTTCACAAAACCGCACGCTTCTGGCCCACCTAGGGAAGCGAACAGGACACAATCTCAGAGCAATCAAGGAAAAGAGCAAACTGGGAATAAGAATGAACCAAGATTCAAAGAAAACCCATTTTGTACATTTGTCTTACCTCTCTCCCCACTTCTGTCTCGACAGTGGCACCACCCATGAATCTGAAAGTTCGGGGTGTGACGGAGAACACCATCAACCTGCAGTGGGAGGGGTCTGCAATCGTAACAGACTACATTATCACTTACGTTCCGAGCAGCCCCAATGGAATACAGCAGGAGATAAGGGTGCAAGGGAACGTCACCGCCATCACCATTAAAGACCTGGAGCCAGGCCTGGAGTATAACATTAATGTGTATACGGTGATTGATGAGGTCATCAGCGTGTCTATCGGCGTGGTCGTCTCAACCTGTGAGTTTGTTTTTCTGATTGTAACAGACAACGCTCTATATTGAATGTTCCCTCTCTTTGCACCAATCCCCACCCTTGGCATTGATGCAAGCGGGTAATAAAAGTACAGATCTGTTCTCTTGGTAGGGTAACTCCCCTAACTGCTTTGCTTAGCTACCTCACAGTGCAAATGCTATATCCCCAAGCTTCTTCATAGCTTATTGCTTCCAGAAACCATTAGCACACAGCTCCTAAAGAGTCACAATAGGCTGCATCGACTGCACCACCCTAATGTGGCAATCTTTTTACGATGTTTCATTAAAATGAAGATATCACACTGACTAAAAATAAAGTTTTACCTCAAAACTCAAAATCAGTTGGTTCTGGGAGTGGCGCTGAGTTTAAAAGATCTTGAGTTCCCTTAAGGATGGATGGGAAGCCTGTTGATTTATTCTATGGTCTTGTGGAACTGTAGATATTTTAGGCTAATGTAAAATAATGAGGATGTTTTTGACAGTAATACATTAAAAAAAAACACACACACACACACAAACATACACATACACACACACACATAAATATAATATAAGAACATTGAGGTACAATTTAAGAATCATTTAAAAATCAGTAAACCCCCTAATCAGAAAAAGTTGGGACAGTCTAGAAAATGTAAATAAATTAGGTTTTATTTAATTGCTGTTTAAACCCAATATATTTTATGTTTTGTCAACTCACATTCCTTCCAATTGTTAATAAACCCTCATTCCTAAATTTCAGGCCTGCTATTTCACATTCCAAAAAAGTTGGGACATGGGGAATTTATATTGAGTAGTGAGGTGAACTGAAAATCACCTGTTTGGAATCAGGGTTTGGTAGCGAAGCATCATCCGACCAGATCAAACCTAATTCAAATCTATTTCCAATCTATTTCAAAGAAATTGTGGAAGGGATTTTCATATTTCTCCCTCTACAGTGCATGATGTCATCAAACAATTCAAGAAATCAGGAGGAATTTCAGTATGTATCCCTTAGATGTCACGGCATCAAGTTTATACGAACCACATGAGAAACATCTCAGGTTCATTCAGTAAATGTAAGGAATACTGCATATATGTTTTATTTGTATTTTTTATACTGCCCTATCTTTTTCTGATTAAGTTTTCAATACATTCTGAATAAAATGTTCCAATTATTGTTTAAGATCATGTGTAAAACGTAAACAAGTTCACATATGAGCTAAACACACGGCTAAAATTATACTACTGGCTTACAATTACGGCATTTAATGTGCCAGAGAAAAGCACCACATATCCT
>JAYDZG010527903.1:0-12782 GCA_034509265.1 Microcambeva bendego | reverse complement strand
ATTTGGTTTTTCACCTGCATCGAGTGCTCGTGAACATGCGGAGATGTATCGATTGCCACTTGAGTATATGGACATGATTACTTTTACTGGCTTTGGGTATAACGGTAGAGATCTTATGTTTGTCCGCTCATGTGACGGTGTGATTATTGGTCCAGGAAGAATTGGTACTTTCCATGAATTCGCTATTGCCTACGAAGATCAAAAACCTCTTGGGATCTTACTTAGTGATAAACACTGGGAGACTGATAATATTATTAAGCATATTATTGATAGTAGCCACAGACCTAATAAAAAGGTTGTTTATGATCATGACCCTGCTCGTCTTGTTGAAAAGTTGCTTGAGTTAATTAAAGAAGATAGAAAGCATATTAGTGTATATAAAAATCAGGAAAATGGATCTGATACGATGGGAGTAAATTTTATTCTTTAGTGTGTGCTGTGTAAGTTCTGGTTGACTGGTGTTGATTAAATATAAACCTTTAAATAAAAACCCCTACTTCAGCATGATGCGAAGTAGGGGTTATGAAGTATGAAAATGTTACTGGATTTATTTTCACGCGCCAATTAAGTAGGCGATAAACCCAAGTAGCGTTATTCCGATCACAAAATTCTGGGCAATCCAGATTTTTGTCATCGCATTTTTTTGAAATGGCTTTGGGTCAAGGACCATGAATTGGAAATACCACATGAGTCCACCGAGGACATGCATTCCTCCCCAGTGTGATGTTTGAATTTGAAGTGATCGGCTTTGAAGTATATCGGTCACTCCTTGATGTGTACCAATTCCAAAGCAGACTAGCGCAATGATACCCAGAATACCAAACAAGAATTTGTCATTGGTTGGCAGTAGACCTATCTTATGTTCAGGGGTTATTGTATTCACAGGAACAATGTGTGTAACTCGGGAGAGTCACCTTGGCCTTTATGGACACACCTAAAGCATACACCTGCTAGTAAAAATAAAAAGACCTTACTGTGCGTAAGATCTTTTTATTTCTGCGCCTTGATATTTTGGAGCAGGGAAGCGTCGCTATTTGGTTTTGGCTTATGCCATTACCTCTTTAACAACTCTTTCAAATGAAGCTGGGGCGAATTCTGCAAGTTCTGCAAGAATCTTTCGATCAACTTCATAGTTCTTCTTTTTCATAGCACCAATAAATTTGCTGTATGAAAAGCCAAGAGGGCGAAGTGCAGCGTTTATCTTGATATTCCAAAGTCTTCGGAAATCACCTTTCTTGTCTCGTCTGTGAGTGAAAGCTGCTGTGTATGAATGAACAAGTTGTTCCCAAGCTAGCTTTTCCTTACTCTTTCGAGGACCTCTGAAACCTTTTGCTTGTTTAAGGAGGTTTCGTCTTGCCTTAAGTGCATTTACACCTTTTTTTACTCTTACCATGTTAGTTTTTTAGTTTAGTTCCATTATCCTTAGAAAGAATTTGAAAGGAATCTAGACTTGTCTTTATTATTCATTTTAATTGCAACTGTTCGACCTTTTGCGAGCTTTGTCTGACCGCTCTGTCTTGAATTGAAGTGATTTTGGCCAGATTTTCGGGCAAGAATCTTGCCTTTCTTTGTGACTCTAAGTCGCTTCGTGTATGACTTATTTGTTTTCATTTTATTAAATGTGAAAAAACGTTTTTGTAATTTTGACGATTACATATTGGTGATGAGCTGTACAGACGACATATGTGGAGAGTCGCAACCCGCTCAATCTATTAGGTGAAGCTAATTTAGTCCTTTTCGATGATGACAGAGAGTCCTTTAGGGGACTTCTTTGCCGGATCTGCTATTTTGAAGTTTGTAGTAATTAGTTTAAGTAGTCTCTCCATACGATCCTTTAGGAAGTCGATATCGAGGTATTTAGTACGTCCGGTAAGGAAAAGGTCCAGTTTGATCCGGTGTCCTTCTGCTAGCCATTCTGAGGCCTTTTTAGCTTTTAGGGCTAAATCATGGTCTCCTGTACCTATTTTTACCTGTAAACTCTTTACTTCAACGTTCTTAGCATGGGCTTTAGCCTGCTTCTGTTTTTTGTTTTCGTCGTATTGGAATTTACCATAATCTGTGATTTTTGCAACGGGAGGGGTAGCTTTTGGCGATATTTCAATAAGGTCGAGTTTCCATTCCTCAGCCTTCTCAAGAGCCTCTTTTAGGGAGATAACACCTAGGTTTTCGCCTTCTGGACCAATAACCCGAAGCTCAGGGGCTCGGATTTGATGGTTAATTCTTACGTGATTAGTGTATGTTGGTTGCGCCAATTTGTTTGATTTGGTATTTGATTAGTAACTAGTTTTGCTTTAACACCCATATTTAAACATAAATACCGATTAGTAGCAATATTGTTGACAGGGAAATTACAGAAATTTTCGAACCGGCCAAATAAGAATCTCAAGGAATTGGGTCCATAAACTACGCTTATTCCATTCGTGAATATGCAGTTTTGTAGCGCCTTCAATCATGTCTTTGTTTACTGCATGTAAAATTTCATTTACACAATCTTTATTATCTATATACAAAGCACATTCGTAGTTATACCTTAAGCTAACATTGTCTAAATTCATTGTGCTTATACATGCTACTTCATTGTCAAAAATCGCAACTTTACTGTGAATCATTTTCGGATGAAAATAAATTGAAATACCGTGAGTTAACATGCTCAATATGTATGTATTGCGACCTAAATCTGCTAGATCTGAATCTGTTTCCTTAGAAGTAATAATTTTAATATCGATTTTTCTGCGCTTTGCACGTTTTAATGCTTTTAAAAATTTATTATCAGGAACTATATAAGGAGCAATTAAAGTTATGCTTTGCTTAGCATTTTTAATTCTATCAATAAATATATTGTAGATATGTCTCTGACCCTGCATAGGGGATTGGGTTAGATATGAAAAACAATCAGTTGAAAGCTTGGACGATGATCCTACTTTAAAAGTTTTATGTAAACTTCTGTGCCAAGTATCAATAAAGGCTTTTTGCGCCTGAGCAACAGCTTGAGTGTGACTTACTGTTATACCAGTCTCAATCCAGTCACATGTTGGTTCACCTACGCAAATACTACCAACATATAATTCTTTTTTATCAATTATAATTGTTCGTCTGTGATTTCTGAAGTACCAAAGTGATTTACTTGTTTTAGAAAAAGGTATAAATGAATTAAAGAAGCGTATATGTGCTCCTGCTTTACGAAAAGCATCTACGTATAAAGATTGGGATAGTGAAAAGCTACCCATGGAATCAGCCAATAATCTAACTTGTACTCCGGCAATAGCCTTGGATATGAGGACGTCTAGTATTTGTCGGCCAATTGCATCTGGTAGGAAATAAAAGGCTTCAATATCGATTGATTCTTTAGCCTTCTTTAGGATATCGATCATGCCATCGATATTGTCTTTTGAATTATGGAATAGTTTATATCTCGGATGATGCTCAATTTCGTCCATATTCATATATTTTAGCAGTTTTCCGCATATTTAGCCTCTAGATTAGTCGTAGGTGTTATACTCAAGCTGTATGATATTAAGAAAAGCTAAAGAAAATATTAAATATATTGTATTTTCTTTAGTGGTCTCTTTCTCAATTTTAGGTGCAATTCTTGGTTTGAATACAAATATTGGAAATATTTGGGCTGAATCTGCAGGGTATTCCGATGCTGAAGAGTCTGTATATCCAGTGCGCCTAGATCTCAACTTGGTGGACGTAAAAACAAAGATTATAGGAAATACAATTGTTCAAGATAATCAAAGTACAATAGTTGAAACGGTTTATACAGCAAGAGCAAGAGCTTTAGGAGGGGATTTGTATTTACCAGCATATAGAGAAGACGTAGTTACAGAAGCGGTAATTACTATCCCTGAAAATGGTAGCAATGCAGTTGTCCCTGGATTAACTACAATTGAAATTTTGCGTGAGCTACCAAAAAGTAAAGGCAAATATTTATTACATGAATATGAAGAGGTAACTCTTAGAATAAAGGTTGTGTTTAAGGTTTTGCCAAAAGCTATGCCACCACGATTGGTTTTCTCAACAAGATTAAATACTGTGCTTTGGTATCCAGCTGCATATGAAAATGGCCAAAATGATCCAGGTCTAGATCAAAAAAGTGGAAGTCGACTTATTCAAATTCCACTTATAAATGCAACATATATTCCTCAACAGGTAACTAGGGCGGAGTGGCAGACAGAACCTATTGTCCTAATAAAAAATAATAAGACTCTAAATTTATTAAAAGAGACAATTAAGGAAAATGGCCTATCAGGTGTCACTCAAAAGGCCAGTGTCTCAAATATTTTTAATTTGTTACGAAATACGATTGAACACTAGATATTAAATCGCTGTATTGCCTCCTTTTGTATCAAAGTGATCGTCCCAAACCAATAGGGTCCATCTCTCATCTTTTGGTGGCGCGAAGAAACCATTTTTATATTCTGCCACTGTTACACTTGCATTGTTTGAAGGGTGAAAATAACTAATTTTATTATAATCTTGAGAATTTAACTTATCTCCAATAGTTATATATGCGATTAACATCTTGAGAAAAATTCCATGAGTAACAACAACAATACGTTTTTCTCTTCTACTTTCTAAAAATTTTAAGCAAAGTTTCGCGCGCTCTTTTAGGTCGGTAAAATTTTCTTCATCAGCAATTCTAAAATCATCGCTGTGATATGTATTGTCCATCATATCTACAATCTTTTTTATCTCCGGATCATTTGTAGATTTACCGATTATTTGACTTGGGTTACGGCGCTCTGCTAAGAGGGGATTGAACTCAATAGGTTTTTTAACCTTTATATGTTCGTTTATAATCTCGGCTGTTTCTCTTGTTCGGTCATATGGGCTTGCGAGTATTATTTGCATCTTGCCATTTTTCATTGCTTCTTCATGGAGACGTTCACCAGTAATATGTGCTTGTTCAACCCCTCGATCACTTAACTGACCGTGTGAGTCTTGGCGTATTTTTCTTTCATTGTGGATACTTTGTCCATGTCGTATGAAATAAAATAGATGTCGACGCATGAATATAATTACAGTTAGCTATTTAGTAAATGCATTAAATAATCCTCTTACTTTTTCAATAATTTGCTGCGCACTTGCTGCTTGCTGGCTACTTAAGAATCCTGTTTTAGAAGTAGTGATATCTTCAGTTGCACCAGTAGTTGAGGTTGCAGGCGCTTTTTGAATTTTTACATAAGTATCGGATATGTCGTATGTGCTGCCGTTTGCGTTCTTGGCACGGACGCCGATTGCATAGTCAGTGTTATAACCGGCATTTGCTTTAACTTTCCATTCATAGAAACCTTCAGGAGGTAAATTTGTAGCAAGGTCTATTGTCGGTGTTGCAGAGTTCCATAGTTTAATATCTACAGAATTAGAAGATGATGCTATGTACTTGATTCTAATTGTTGTTCCTTCAGTTAGCTTTTCTCCACCGTTTGGATAGATTACTTTAACTGTTGGCACGGCACTAATATCTTTTTTTAGAGGATTCTGAGGTGCTTTAGTTACAAGTGGAAGGCAACTAGAAATTGCAGTGTCTGTGTTAACACCCTTTGTAGTTAGACACTTTATAACTGACAATAATTTTTGTTTATCTAATTCACCAAGTGTAGCGTAGTCAATTTCTGGTGCTGTATTTGAAGACTTTGTTTTTGTGTTTTGAGTTTGAGATGTAACTGTTGTATTTTGGGCGATTCTTGTCGATGCATGAGAAATACTTGGAATAGATAATATTGTTAGAGCGGCTATTATCAGTGGTGTAGTTAGTGTATTGATAGTTTTCATAATAAATATTGTAAATGGATGTAAATGAATTTTAGGTTATTTATATTTTATCATATACTGGTAGGAATATGATGTATAAACTAACATTGCGATTATTTTTGATAGCTTTAGTTTTTTTAGGACCTAATTTTGCTTTAGCCCAAGTTGATCATTCAGACCATGAAGGTATGGGTGGTAATTCAAATAATTCACATACGGCTCATATGGCGTTTATGGATTTGGTTAGTATTTTTAAATATAAAGCCAAGTTTGAGAGGGTAGATGCAGTCAATAAGTCAGGAATATTTGAATCGATAATACCACTTGAGATTATGTCTAAAGTTCATGCTGGAGATGTGAAAGTGGTATCTTCAAAAGGGGTTGAGGTGCCATTTCTCATGTTAGACGGGGAAAGAGTAACTCCTTGGCATAGTATCTCGGCAACTATGCAGAGGAATCCACAGGCAGATGGAAGTTTGATTACTGTTTTGGACGTAGGAGATGAAAAGATGATGCACCACGGAGTATATCTTCAGATGCCTATAGACGCGCATACAGGTCAAATGGTTTCAATATATGGATCTGACGTATTACTTCCGATAAATAGTCCAAAGTGGCAAGAAAATGAACTAAAGGTTGGCGGAAAAATATTTGCATATATAGATAGCGGAAGCACTCAACAAATTAAAAGTAATTATGTCGACTATAAACAAACAAGAGCCAGATACTTAAAAGTTGTAACAAAACCAATTGAATCTTTTGGAATAGAAGGTCTCGCCAAGGTTGTCTCTACTGGCTCAAATGGATTAAGTGGATCAGTGGTGGCTGGGACAGTAGGTGCGAGTTCCACTGAAAAAACTTTGAGAGGATTACTATATGTAGAACCATATAATATTCTGGGCGCATTGATTCAAACAGTACCTACTAGATATATAAATAGAGATGTAAGAATTCTAGATATACCTTCAAAGAATATTGATGTTGAAGTTAATAAAAAAGAAGGGCATACAGTATTTGATATTGATTCAGGCTTGGACAATATTCATACTCATGAATTTACTCTGAAGCTATCAGATATCTACGGAGATAATATTCCTCAATTCATCCGTAAATTTGAACTAGAAAAATCAAATGATAAAAGAAATTGGTCACTTGCATCAGAGGGTGATATTTATAATCTGAAAAATGAAATTTTGGAGGAAAAAGATTTAACCATAAGGTATTCAGAAACACGCGACAGATATTTTAGGTTAAAAATTTATGATGGTTTGAAAAAATTTAGTGGAGATACTCTTAATATTGAAAATAGGGTAAAGGGTGCAGTGGTAGGAGAGTCAGTTAAATTGAAGTTTGATGATTCTGTAAGTTTTAAATCGTTTGTAAGAAGTTTGATTTTTGAAGTTGAGAATGGTGTCGATTATGAATTATATGTTGGTAACACAACTCTTACTAAAACTTTCTATGATAAGCAGCTACTTAGATCTTATTCAACAACGACTCCTGCTGGACTGATGAGTCTTAGTGCTATTGAGAAAAATCCTATCTATACTGGAAGTGAATTATTTCAAGGTGAGTGGCAAGTGAGGGAGAGAGTGTATAGAGGGATTTTGTGGCTATTGATGCTAATAGGGTTTGTAGTGGTTGGGGTATGGGTGAGAAGAAAATGGCTCAATAATGCTGTATAATTTATCCAATATGGAACAACAAAATCAAAATTTACCACCAGTGCAAGTTGCACCCCAAAGCACGACTACTCAATCGCCAACAGCTCAAAGCTCGCTTCCATTATCAAAAAATAATCCTGTAGGAATAATTATAATTTTACTACTGTTAATAATTGCGAGTTTTCTTGTGTATTATTTTGATCTTATACCGAAGGTCGTATCAATTGTAAATAATAATGCTTCAGAAATCCAAACTCCTGTGGCTAATGAGAATCTATCTGAAGATCTTTTGTACTATTCTGTGCAAACAAGAGATAGTAAGGCGGATAATAATTGGACTATGTCTATAGATTTCTTCTCATATAATCCATTAACAAAGACTGACTCTTTAGTTAGTCAATTTAGTTTAGGAAAATATTCACCTAGAACTGTGGTAATAAATAAAGACACTTTTTATATAACGTATGGTGAAGAATTAAATATTTTATATAAGCTGTCAAAAGATGAACTAACACCCTTCATAAAATTAAGTAATGATCGTGGAATTACAGACGTTAAAACTTTAAAAGATGGCAGATTTATTTTAGCAAGTCAGGACAATGGTATGTATGATCGCAGTTCGAATCATAAAATTGAAATATTTTCTGCAGATGGGGCAGCACAACTTAAGTCGTATACTATAAGTACAACTAGTCAAATATATAGTGGTTTATGGATTAATGGTATAGATGAATCTATAAACACTGCATATATTACCTATGGTGGTGGCGACGGAGGGATTTCTTGGGGCACAGATTATAAATTGAATTTAGAATCCGGAAAAGTTGATGTGCTAGGTGAATATCACTATGAGGGTGATTTAGATGTGCCAAAATTCGAAGGGTATAAACTAGGTAACTTAAATCCTTCTGCAACACAGTCTGTAGATATTAGTACTGTCGGTAATAATAAGTTAGAAATTGTTTTGAGGGATATGGTTACAGATAGTTTAACCACTAAGGAAATAATACTTGATTTAAATCATGCTAGTTCTGTTTCATCTGGAAAATGGATAGACGATAAGAGAGTGGTCTTCTACACAGTAGAAGGTTTATATGTATTAAACATAGATACATACGAAACAGTAAAGTTGAATAGTTTTAATCCTAAGTTAGAAAAATATTACGGTATCCCGTTATTGATTCGAGGGAAATATTTAATAGCGGATTATCAATATTTCCAAGAACCAGGAAATAAATATGTTGATATTTACGACATGGATACGTATAAGTTAGTTGAACAGAAGCCAATCATTAACAGTCTTGTAGGGGATACGAAGGTTGGAGGAGCATATGTATTTAAGATGACTAGCTTTTTAGAAGGTAAATAAAAAGACCCTGCAATTGCAGGGTCTCGAGTCAGTAGGGTACTGACGGACTATGAGAAGCTCTGACTCCCAAGCTCAGCTTCTGCCGAAAGCTGGGATTCTGTTGCTTGATCAGTTGGGTCAGCCGAATGGTCAGTTTGACCTGAGGTTGCTTCTTCCGGTATTAGATTTTGCTCTGGAACTGGAGCTTTCTCAACAGCAGGAGAGCTTTCAAAACTCCCGCTTGCGCCAGCTCCACCAAATTCTCCGCCACCTGGTTCGAGACTTTGAACTTCATGTTGTAGTTGGCTTTCAGGATTAAGAATCTGCCACCAAAACCACATCTCAAGCAAGTCCGGTCCTTGATCTGAGATGATTTGGTTTCGATCGGGGTATGACGGTGTGGATGCTGGTTCTAGATCACGGGAATGCTTTTTCTTTGCTCTGTGATCATGTCCTGTAGCCTGTATGCCAGCAACAGCTTCTTCAAGCTTCATACGAGTATCATCACTCAGTTTCTCAGCATCGATATTGATAAGTTTTTCCAGAGCGGAAATTTTCCTTTCGATTTCGATAATTTCTTTTGCCTTTGATCTCAGTTGTTTTTCCTGTATATCACGGATAATCGTGTCGATTTTTACAACTTGGTCTGACCACGATATTGGTGGCATACCAAGCGTATAATTATCGAGATGTGCTCCGAGTTGCAGACGAAGAGCGTCAATCGAAATTCTTGGATCAACTTTTCTCGAAAGACCGAACCATGTTGAGACTGTCGGGATATTGAAATCCGGCACTAAACCCAAAAGGGTATGGACAGTACTCATCTTCAAGTCTGGAAGAAGTGATTTCAGGCAATTTCTTGCGGCATTAGTACGGGCTTGAAATAAGCCTAGCAACTGTTGTTTCAGATTGTTTTTTTCAACTTCTAGACAATTAAGCTCTGCTTTGAGAGCGGTAAGCAGTGTTTGCAAGTTATTATTCATTGGATGTTTTCCTTTTCGGTTTGTTTGGTTATTCAGAATCTTCTTTCCGTGAATTGAAGTACTCGGCAAAATAATCGACGAGTCGTGGTTTGTCTATATGTACATGTGATTGCCACTCGAGAGGGCGTCCAGGAATTGCGACGATATCAGTATCAGGATTGAATCCGTAATCTGTAATTCGCCACATTCGCCTGAAGTAATCTCTTCTGTCTAGGCTTCCATGCCAGAGGTGAAAAATCTCTCCACTAACAGGTCGGAGTTTTCCCTGAACAAGTCTGTAGAATTCATTTCCCCAATATTTCAAATGATTGATTTGTACGTGATCATGCTTCAAGGCATTTTCAATACAGAATCCGTAGACTCCATAGATTGCGTGTGACATGAAGTGATCAGCACTACCAGACACAGCGTGTTCATACAATCCGACCATGTCGAAAATATCACGATGCATAGCCCAAGCGTAGCCTGTATGACCATGTTGGTCATATCTGCCACAGTCAAGAGTTGAAAGATCTTGGCTTGTTACTGAAGCAAATGAAGTGACTTGGTTTGGAGTTTCTGCAAGCACATTTCCTTTTTTAAGTCTTGTACAAGTTTCCCAAAGTTGGACAATAGCGCATGAACCAGATAGCAAAGCGCAAGTTTCTTGTGCCCAGTCTCGATTTTTAAATACAACATCGCAATCAATCCAGGCAACGTATTCGCAAGCGTCTGGGAGATATAAAGCTCCGATATTTATAAGTCTTTCCTTTTGCCAGAGCAGGGAATTACTCCTAATTCTGATCACGTCCTGCGAATCAGGTAGTTGAAATAGGTCACAGCCAAAGGCACACTCTACTGTCAGGACATTGATGCCTGAAATACGCATGGTTTGGATGAAGGTATCATAGGTCCTTCTCCGGCTTTCATAACCACAAGGGTTATAGTAGACGGTAATTACCCAGAGTTTAGAGGCCTTGTGATAAGGCTTGAAATCGAAGTCGGCAATTTTCATACAGGGTTATCGGGTTTGTTGTGAAAGGGCTTTAAGGGTCAGGTTGACCTCTTAAAAGTCTAGGCGAGATTAAACCATATATTAAAGGAGTTGGGTAGGGGTTATATTATTTACCGTAATAAAAAAGCCCCACCTTGGTGGGGACTTTCAGGGAGGTACGCTTAGCTCACGGTCTGCGAGCGGCGTAAATCTCTTGGATCGCACGCCTCGGAACACGAGTGCTCCAGATGGTGCAGAGGATGAGACAGATCACAGCAGCTGCGGGGGCGAACGCGACCCAGGTGTAACCGTAGATTACGAGCTTGCTTGTCACGCTTGTCGCGATAATCATCTGGGCGATGTAGGAAGCCCAAACTATGCATGGCACGAGGACCCCAAGCAGGCAGAGAAACTGGTTTTGGGACCTGCTGATTTCCTGGCGATACGGGTCAGCGTGCACGGTGCAGACGATGATTTGATTCATCTTGCGACGTTTTCCAAACTCAGCAGGGGTTGGCGGTGGGGTGGGACAAATCGTCCGTGGCGGTGGGGTCAGAGAAAGTTTCCTCGGCCCGGTAGATTTAAGGGTGATTTGTACTGTTGCTTTTTTGAGTTGGGCAGGGCCTGAGCAAGGTATTTTCATAGGAATAGGGCTGAATGGTTGTTTCAGCTATATAAAGCTAAGTATTTAGCTACATATAGCTGAAACAACTGTGCCCGAAACCTACTTAATTTAAGGTGCTTTTACGATAGGTATTATACTACAGTAGATGGGCATTGTCAATACAAGGAAGTGAGAAAAAAGCCCCACCAGGGTGGGGGCTTTTCGGGGGGTGTGGGATAGGGATAGTTAACCATCCCAATCATCAGAACGATGGTTGTTTCGTTCGAAATTCGCTCCTATACGCACAAGAGCTTGGAGGTGTTCAAATTTCTCAGGGTCGAATACTCCTACAGGGTCATCTGTCCTCTGCAGAGAACGTGTAGCATACTTTCCGATTTCGTGTGCTTGACCACCTTTGTAGGTCCAGGTATTAGCTTTTTCATTGACCCTAACGCCCTTCGGACGTTTTTTAACAAGTTCTACATAAGGAACGCCACCTTGTTTAATGACGAGGTATACAAATTTTTTCATGATGCAAAGGATCTATGGGTTGATGCGGGATTGCAGGGCAAATATATAAGTTTTGAAGTTTTAGTCAAGATTAGACTACAACTTCTTAAACGCCATAGTAAACATTCCAGGGGATTCTATAATCTGATCTTTGTTTAAAATATCCTTTATAAATTCTATTATTTTCTCTTTAAGATCTTTTACTTCATTTATATCATCGGTGTTTGTTTCTGCTTCTATAAAATATCTGATAGATGGTGAATGATCGAATTTTACAGTATCAATTGTAATACTTATGTTTGATAAATCTTTTGAGTTGCCAGTGAACCATTCTCTCTGCTTCTTAATTTTTACTGCTTCGGGATACTTTAAGATTGCTTCTTCGAATTCTTCTTGTGACGCAATATGTTCTGACTCTTTTCGGGCAGGTGTGTTGTTAGCCATTTCCCAAATTTTTTCTGTATAAATAATTGTTCCGCTTTCGTTTCGATATCTTTTGAGATCAAAGCCTTTGTAGATAGGGGATTCTTTTGCTTCGATATAATAGTCGTCTTGTTGGTCAATGCCTTTTGATGGAAAGTTTCTTGTAGCAAAAAGTTCTTTTAGGGTTTTAACTTCGGCTTCTGTGAGTTCTACTTTGTATTCGACTTCGTATTTCATTATAGAGAGTATAGCAGAGGGGTGGGGTTGTGGGTAATTGGGTAATGGAGGTGGGGAATAAAAAAAAGCCCCACCGGGGTGGTGGGGGGCTTTCGTAAGGGTATTTACAGCATGTATTATCCAACCTTAACCCTCATAAACTCCATAATCTGACCCGGAGTATCAGCCATCAGATCTGGGTTCTCAGTTTCAAGCAAGCTGGCACGATGGAATCCCCATGAGACAGCGATGTTTACCATTTTGAAATTCAGATTTCTAGTCTCCTTGATATCACCAGTAGTGT
>JAYDZG010526866.1:0-12792 GCA_034509265.1 Microcambeva bendego | reverse complement strand
AGCATAGGTACTGAGAAGTGGTCTGTGGTCCCCACCTGCAGAACCACTCCTTTATTGAGTGTGTCTTGCTAATTGCCGAAGATTCCCACCTGTTGTCTATTCCATTTGCACAACAGCATGTGAAACTGATTGTCAATCAGTGCTGCTTTTTAAGTGGACAGTTTGATTTCACAGAAGTTTGATTTACTTGAAGTTATATTGTGTTGTTTAAGTGTACCGTTTATTTTTTGAGCAGTGTATATCGTGCAAAAAAAGATAAAGCAGATGTAACTTCTTTCAAACATCTTTATTAACCTGACCTTGCATATTGAGCAAGTTAATTACAAAATATTAATGACCAGTAGACCTGCTCTGCCTGAAAAATATCTGCACTGTTCAGAACAAACTGCATTTTACATTCTTTATAAAACTGGGTACTGTAAATGCAGCTGTGTCATTAGTGCAAAAAAAACACCAAACATTTAACAAAACAGCTAATCCATTAATAATTTGGTAATTCTCAGTTTAATTATTTTAACAACTAAAATGCCCAAAAACTTTCAAAAAGAAAGTGCAGACGCTGTAATGCCATCAGTTCTGCTTTCTCTGTGCTTATCTATGTGACCACAGAGTACAAAATATTTATTTGGTTATATTCAATTTAATGAAAGCACATCACACTTATGTTACTCTTTACACAGCTTCTGGCATTTAACAATGTCAAATGAGGAATGGGTCCACATATCGGCTCTCCTCTTTCTCCCTGTTGACACTGTCGAGTTAACCTAGTTCCATGTGTAAAGGCAGTTCACAGGCTAATCTGGTCTTCCTGGGTTTAGATCAAATTTGTTAAAGTTTTCCCATGTTACTGTAAAAGAAATTAGTTCTGATTAGAGGCTACGCAGCTTGTCCCGCAAACGCTAAAGTTATGATCGGATATTTTCCTAACTGCTCCCTACCTTCCACAAAACTAACCCAGTTCTGATTAGATGTCGTCGTTGACAGACGTCTAGTTATTATTCATTTACATCTTTTTATGTAGTTTTCATTTAGTTATATCTTTTTCATCATGAAAAAAGCTTTTTTGATTAAAACTAGGACAAAAATCATTCGTCAATGAAATTGACACTAATGTACACATTACAGGTGAGCAACTAAAATGCAACTAAAGTGTGCAAACCTTAAATAAGGCAAATCAGATGTAGGACAAAAACGAATGCACACAATGAAATGACCATTTGGTGGTTGAAAAAGACAAAACAATGAGTTTGGCGATTGAAAAAATATAGATGAGAGTGACTGGTACACTGGGGAAGGGCACTTTGACAGAAGTAATTACACTGAGGATGGCTTCTTAAAGATCTAAAATTCTAACACACTTACAAGTGTTCAGATCAGAGGGAGTCATACTGGGCCCATCCCTCTTCATGTGTCTCCTTTCTTATGTTTCCTTTCATTCTGCCACCAAATAAATTTTTGTAGAAGCTTTTAAGAAAGCCTGGCACACATTAAGAGGAAACAGAATTAGCCAAATGAGCAAACCACAAATTTGTAAGGAGACTTTTAGTTTGTTTGAGTCTACACAAATTTGTAAGGAGACTTTTAGTTTGTTTGAGTCTACACTTTCGATTTTTTATCATTATCATCATCACAGGCTGAGACTTTGTTGTCACTAGAAATGAATGAATCAATCAGAATCAAAAAGGCTGATAGCTTTCATTCGAGGTTCCTGTCTTTTTCGTGTTTCAAGTTTTTGTGTTGTTCATATTATGCCATTGTTTTTTTACAGTAGACTGTATGCTCCTGAAGTGAGTTTTTCCTAGGTTTGTTTATTCCTTTTTCTTTATTTATTCGCCCTGCATCCTCCATACCTGTTGTTTTCCCCTGTGTATAGTCTGCACCCATTTCTGCCCCGGTCCGTCTGTCAGTTTTTTCGCCTTTGGCATCAATGGCATCTGGCGATCATCAGCTTATATTCTGCCACCTGTTTCTCCACCTCTATACAATATTGACAGCAGCTGATCTCATCCCCAGTTCTGCCGCCTGTTTTCTCTGCACCCAGTCATCAACAGCAGTCACCTGTTTCAGCCCCGGATTCGCCATCTGTTTCTCCACCTCTAAACATTAACAGCAGCAGCTGATCTCATCCTTGGTTTCGCTGCCTATTTTCTCCGTTCCAGTTATCAACAGCAGTCGCCGATTTCAGTCCTGGTTTTCCTGCCTTTTTTCTCCGCCTCCAGACATCTACATCAGTTGCTGACCTCAGCCCAGTTTCTTTGCCTCCAGACTTCTGCCGTCAGCCTTGGACCCCTACGGTACAGTATTCCTCAGAGTACCCCGGCCATTCAGTTCTTGGCTCTTTGGACAACACTTCCGCACCGTTTCCCTCGTTATTCCTTAATAAATACCTTTTTTTATCAGCCCTTCGTGTTTCTGTGTGTGCTGACTTCTGGGTTTCCTATGCTGTTTTCCCCTAACAGAATTATCCCACCAGACATGAAACCCAGCAGCCCACACACAAAGGGCTTACGGCCACCCCCGTTCCTCCCTGACCAACTGCCTACCCTGCTGGTCCAGCATAAGCATCAACTGACTTTATTAGAACAAATGAGGTTCAGTCCGTGCTGCTCAAGTTCAGGTTTTTTCCAAAGATCCGCTCGAGGTTTGGTCCGTTCTGCCCATGAGTATTAATTTTCAGCCCCTCCTTGATCTGTCCGGATGTCCAGCTGAGTTCCGGCCCCATCCGAGAACCCAGCTCAGTTTCGGTCCCTTTAGATTCCATCCAAAGATCCGGGTGAGGTTCAGTCCATTCTGCCTGAGAGTTCAGTGGATTTTCTGCCTGTTCTTGTTCCATCCGAGAGCCCAGTCAAGTTTTAGTCCATTTCGGTTCTATCTGTGGGTCCTGTTGGGGTTCAGTCCGTTCTGTCTGAGCGTTCAGTCGAGCTTTAGTCCACCGGTCCCATTCGAAGGTCTGACAAAGTTTCTGAATTTTCTGTATGCTCCTGAATTGAGCTTTTCCCTAGGTTCATTTATTCCTTTTTCTTTATTTCTGTACCATCACCCTGCATCCTTCAAACCTGTTGATTTCCCCTGTGTCTGCTCCAATCTCTGCCCTGGTCTGGCTGTCAGTTTCTTCGCCTTCAGACATCAACACCATCCAGGAATATTCAGCCCCTAAAACATGGGCTGTTAAAAGTCAGGGTGTTCTTTACTTTAAAGTGTAAGTGAACCTGTCATCAATTATATATACTTCAAGGGTTATACATTTGTCATGTTCATTCCCTGTACCCCCTGTTTTCCCCACAAGGTAATTTTATCTGGATGTATTCTGGCTTGTGATTAGTGTTTCTAGGAATCACCTGACCTAATATCTAAATGATAACTGATGAGCAGGCATTATGTCAAATAAACACTTGAAAGTAACACTTTACAGGCAGTCACTGTGCTGTTTGGTGACATGGACTAGAGGAAGTGAAGGAAAGAGTTGTCTCAGGAGATTAGAAAGAAAAGTATTAACTAGCATGTTAAAGGGAAAGGTTATCTCCAAGCAGCTTGATGTTCCTGTGACTACAGTTGCACATATTATTCAGAAATTTAAGATCCATGGGACTATAGCCAACCTCCCTGGATGTGGCCACAGGAGGAAAATTGATGACAAATCAAAGAGAGGGATAATACGAATGGTAACAAAAGAGCCTTGAAAAACTCCTAATTACATTCATGGTTAACTTCAAGCTCAAGACACATCAGTGTCAGATCATACCATCCATCGTTGTTTTAGCCAATGTGGATTTAATGGGAGACGACCAGGGAGGACACCAATGTTGAAAACAAAACGATTCCTATAACTGTCAATGAGACTTCTGCACTTCTAAGCAGGTACAGGTTTCCTGTATCTACTGCAGGTCATAGCATGGATGCAAAGAACACGAAACCGGATAATTATCAATGAGGAATGATGGTGAGAGTGTAATTTCATGTGATCACCTTTGGCAAAACTTGTTGGTGTTTTTTTGCAGTCAGTTTATTTGGCATCAAAGCATTTCCAATTTTGTGGCAACGTAGTGTTTTGGAACTCAAGGGAAATGTTTCCTCTTAATTATGCCATGTGGCCATGGGCAGAGCATTTGGAAGGATGACATTAGTGACAAAATGCTTGAAATTACATTTTGCACCTATGCACAATGTTGTTTGGTTATGAGATGATTGATAGTGTGTTTAATAGTGTGTTTAATGATTAATTTGTGTTTAGTCTAGTCTTTGCACCTTCCTAATAAAAATTGCATTATGGACAGAGAAATAAGTCATTGCCAATAAAATATGCAGTTAGTGATTCAACATTTTACATTTGTGAAGCATATGAGTGAGTTGTACAGGTTTGAAAGTCTTGATTAGAAATAGTCTTGTTTAGCTTAGCAAATGGTTCAGTCTTTATTTGTGTTTGTCTTTTTTATACATCCTTATCCTTGTTATTTATGTCCTAGGTTATGTGCCTACTGTGCATATGCATGCTCATTAAGCTTACTGCTTTACCAGCTGAGCAGTGCACATTTAAATATAACATGTACTGTTTATGTGATTAAATATTGAGTACATTTTGACCCTTTGGGGATTCCATAATCATGGAAAACATATGCTTCTCTACACTTGATCATTTATGTGATTCACTCAAAAGAACAAGCCAACTCCAGACAGTATAAGTACAGTGCCTTGCAAAAGTATTCATCCCCTTTGGCTTTTTACCTATTTTGTTACATTACAAACCTGCATTTAAATGTTTTTTTTAATCTGTATGTGATGCAGCTGCACAAAATAGTCCAAGTCCATCAAAAAATATTATATATATATGTGGGAATTGTGGAAATTGAAACTGAAAATTGGCATGTGCATATGTATTCACCCCCTTTGCCATTAAAAAGGTCTGGTGTGACCAGTTACATACAGAAGTTACATGCTTAGTGAAATAAAGTCCACCTGTATGCAATCTAAGTGTCACATAATCCTTTAGTATATACACACCTTTTCTGGTGTCTCTACAAAGTACTGACTTTAGGGGAAATAGTTGTGCACACTGATATTTTCTGTTATTTTGTCCTATTTGTTTTCTGTTTCACAAAAAAATATATAAAATGTTCAAAGTTGTAGGCATGTTATGTAAATGAAATGATGCAAACCCTCAAACAATCCATTTTATTTCCAGGTTGTGCGGTAACAAAACACGAAAAAATCATGCATTTTAGATCTTAACCTTTATTGTATTATGTGCCACAGATAATAAATGTTCATGGATTACAATTTACAGAGCGGTCTTAGTTACTTAGACCATCATATATGATTGTGAAGGTGTATAACAAAAAAGCATGGTGCATTTGTGTTCTCTGCTGTGCTACTTATGCTCTTATGTATTTGTGAAATTTTCCCTTGTGTATATGTGGTTGTGTGTGTGTGTGTATGTATGTGTATGTATGTGTGTGTTGTGTGTGTGTTGTGTGTGTGTGTGTGTGTGTGTGTGTTTGTGTGTGTGTGTGTGGGTTTAACGTGTCAGGGTGGGGGCAGTAAAGTGGGGCTCCCTCCAACTCTACTACTTGTCCCATCATCACTTCGGCAACTGAGCTGTCAGAATAAGTTCATGAATCACACCCCCCACACTGCACCAAACTTTTACCCCTTCAACCCTTCAAACTTCATCACAATCTCCTTACCATTTCTTTTTTCCCTCTATCATATGATCCCTTTCTCTCTTTTACTCGGCTGTTTTTGTGGCTGGCTGGTTGCAGATGCTTCATGCCAACTAAAAGCACCAAGTTGGTATATTTTGGGGAATCAGCTGTCAAGCCATTGCAGAGCCAGAGAAGATCAGTTCCAGGATATGCACCAATGTAATCTCAATACATTAGATATTACTTAAAGGTAGAGAGATGAATTTGAGACTGGCTTCACTTTGATTGTGTGTGTGTGTGTCTGTGTGTCTGTGTGTCTGTGTGTATGTGGATCTTGCATCATTCACTTAATATACATCTTTAGTTCTAAGCATTAGCCTTGACTGTAAAACAATTTTTCATATCATTTTATTTTAGAATAATATAAAATAAAGCAAATAGTAGCACAGCTATTATACTTTGTGTTTTTTTTCTTTCCTAGTGTCTGAATTTTTCTAAGCTTTTTTAAGACCAGTGGATGTGAGTAAGAATTTCTTTCTTTTTAAAATAAAAGTAAGAGGGTTAATTCATGAGTTGCCATTTTATGCCTTGCTGACCCATATTGTGATTTTTTTCTTTTGCCCACTCCAGTCCAGTCACCATGAACTGGATACCATGTTTGCCAGCAATTCAAATAATGGTTTTAATTGTTCCCAAATCACAACACATCTAAAAATATGTGAAATATTTACAAATGTCTGAAATATTCATATACCATAAAAGCAGTATGTTTTCCCACATATGGCAACACACAATCTTGGGACAATGGTAGCGTAGTAGGTAAGTACTGGATTTGTACTTTCAACTGAAATGTTAAGAGTTTAAATTCTGGCTCTGATGTGCAACCACTATTGGGTTCTTGAGCAAGGCTCTTAACCCTCTCCTCTCCAGGGGTGCTGGACAATGGCTGACCCTGTGCTCCAAGCTTCCAATATGGCTGGAATTTACCAAATCGGTAGTATTGTCCTATTGTATAAATATCCTTATTCAATACACACCCTAAAATTGCAAAACTAAAAAAGTGGTCTCTTTTTCCCCACAACTGTAAATTCACAGTGCTTCTCTTTTTCCACATTTGGTTTACGTTACAGACTTATTCCAAAATGAATTAAATTAATTTTTCTCAAAATTCTACACAAAATATCTCATAATGACAAAGTATTGTTTGTTTTTTTTGCCAATTTATTGAAAAAATTTTCAGTGTTTGCTCGATACTTTGTTGAAGCACCTTCAGCAGGAGTTACTGAAGTCTTTTTGAGTATGATGCTACAAGCTTGACACTTATTTTTGGGCAGTTTCTCCCATTTTTCTTTGAAGAACCTCACAAACTCCATCAGGTTAAATGGGGAGCATTGGTGCACGGCCATTTTCAGATCTCTCTCTGTGTGCTTAGGGTCTCTGTCCTGTTGAGGTCCAGAGTACTTTGGACCGGGTTTTCTGGAGTGGATTAAATGTTTTTTATCTGAATTGTATGTGATGCAGCAGCACAAAAGTTGATGAAGTGAAAAAAAAACTGTAAATGGGCATATGTATCCACCCCCTTTGGTATGAAGCCCTTAAAAGTTCTGGTGCGACTGATTATCTTCAGCTTAGTGAAATGAAGTCCACCTGTTTGCAATCTAAGTGTCGCATGATCAGTCAATATATACACACACACCTTTGAAAGGCCCCAGAGGCCACCATGTAACAGAGGCAACACTAACCAAACAACAAAACAAGTCAGGAACAAAGCTGTGTTATGGGGACCAATGTCTGGAACCCAGAAGCCAACCACACACACAAACTCAGATTAGGGTTTAAATGGAAGATTATTTATTGAAGTTGTTGAATTCAGTGGAGGTGAGTAATGATTATCAGAACAGCAAGCAAACAGAGAGAGTACGGTGGGCGGCGGTGTGCCAGAAATTGACCAAGGACTCGAGAGGTGAAATATCACCTTGGAGTGAAACAAAAAAAGATGTAGTCAAAAGTAAACACAGATTATAGAGAGAAGCTTTCAACTCCAGCACCCCTAACTATAAAAGCATAACTAAAAGGGAGAGCAAGCAGGTAACAAAGTCATGAAGGCTGTCACTGAATAGAGTAATCAGACAGGAGAAGCAGAGCGACAGCAACCCAACATCCCTGATCACTACAAGTTTCTATGACCAAGAATCTCCAAGCTCTGCTCCTTTGTCTATATTTGGGTGGACAGCTCCAGCCCTGGTGGCAAAATCAGAGGCAGCCAGAAGCAAACATGTAGCAGCAGAAACCCGGCAAACATTAGAGCATCAGAAATGTCAGACACGAGGATCGGAGACACACACCCCTAATTTGAAGGCTTAATCAAAAGCCTGAATAAATAAATATGTTTTAACCTAGATTTAAACATTGAGAAAGTGTAGGAACTATAAGTAACCCTGCATCTTGTGAACGAATTGAGCGTGCTGGGTTGTAGTGCTCAATGAGCTCACTCAGATACTGAGGAGTCCAAATTTTTGCACATATTTTGTCTTTTAAAGGCTGCCGTCTTTAAAAAAAATATTGGAATGGCCTAGTTAAAGCCCAGACCTTAATCCAATTGAGAATTTTTAGTCAGACTTGAAGATTGCTGTTCACCAGCAGAGAACATATAACTTGAATGAGCTAGAGCAGTTTTACCTTGAGGAATGGGCAAAAATCATTGAAACTCATAGAAAATCATAGAAACATATCCAAAGCGAATTGCAGCTGTAAGTGCTGCAATAGGTGGCTCTACAAAGTACTGACTTTAGGTGGATGAATATGCATACTGAAGTTTTCTGTTATTGTATGGTGTCTGCTTCACAATAAAAAATATAAAATGCTCAAGATTTTAACCATGTTCTGTAAATGAAACAAACCCTCAAAATTTATTTCAATTCCAGGTTGTGAGTGGGGTGAATACTTTTGCAAGGCATTGTGATTTTTTGTTTGTTTGTTTTTTCATAACTTTGCAAAATATCCAAGCAATCTTTTTACTTTGTCACTATGGTGTATTGTGTGTAGAATTTTGAGGGAAATGAATGTAATCCATTTTGGAATAATTCTGTAACATAATAGAAAGTCCATAACAGAAAGTTAAACTTACATAACGTTCTTACATTTTCTGACTTACAGGTGGAGTTGGCTGAACTACTTGAATAATTTCATTTTTCTCATTGAAGAGTAGGCTTGATAATAGCTTTTCAAGTGCAATAGCCAAAATATCTGTCTCATTTGCAGCCGCCATTTGAGGTTAACTAGTTAACTAAACCGGTATAATCACATACAGCACCATTATTTTGTTTGATGAATAAGAAATGTGTTACATCTGCTGCAGAACACCGAGATGGGGCAGATCGCTATGGGCCCGGCTATTAAGCTTACATTACAGAACCCTTCGTGATCTCCTTAGAAGTGTAACTTAAACACATACTACAGTAACAAAGAAAAGGATAGAAGTTGTTTCATTTTATTTATTACACAAATATTTATATTATTTTCTGATCCACAGTCTGATCTGTCATCAGTATGCTACAGTATGCTGAGATAGCAGCAGAACTGTTACTGGGACAGTTGAAGGTAAGACTGATATCAATTGACTCTATCTTGATTTGTATCGATACAGTTTGATGCAATTAGATATTTATACTGTCATCCATCCATCCATTGTGCTCTTCCGTCTCATATAAAGAACACTGACACTAGTTTGACTAGTAGTGATAAATAAGGTCCTTGTGAATACACTCCTGGTTAAAATTTTAAGACCAGTTTGCATTATTAGATCTTAAAAATGTTCTAAGTAGAGCTTCACAATGGAAAATGAAGAAATAGGTGCAAGAGACAAAACATTTTTGCAAACAATTTATTGACAACTGCATTTACACTTAAAGATGCTCTGATCAAACGTTTAAGATGGCAGCCTTTAAAAATTTGGATTCCATGTAGTTTTTTTGTCAAGTATTCAAACTCAAGACTATCCTGAGGGTTATGGAACAAAAAAGTCAAGTTGTAGGCCCAAGAAAAATTCACTGTCGCTGAGTGTCTGGATTCGATTGGCTGTCCATCAAGACACGAGATGATCCTTGAATCTGACTGCAGCTTAATAACAATTAGACGGCTTTTGTGAGGGAAGGGCTTCAGAAACATAAAAACCTCTCCTTCAACACCACAAAATTGCATGTTTGGACTTTGCAGGGGAGCACCAAACACGGAACATTGGATGGAAGTTTCTTCCTTCAATGGAACAATAGAGCTTTAGGTTGTGCAGGGGCATCAGCAGCTGGCTATGTGGAGATGATGCAGCGGGCATCCCTCATGACTGAGGGACCTCGTCTGTGTGCTCAAACAAATATGTTAACACAACAGTAGAGCTAAACATGAACCAGACAAATACAAGAGAAGAATCTCTATATTGTAAACTATTACTAATTAAAGTAGCTAAAGTTTCTTTATAGCTCATGAACAGAATGATCAATCAAAACCATAGACACCATGTCAAAATTAACCCCACTGAATGATCCACCACTCAGACCTGAAATTCCTTGAGTATACAACCTAATGAGCTTCAGCTGTGGATCATGAGCTTCACTGACCAAAATCAACTTAAAACCAGACACAAGACCATACTAACCATTAAGATAAGATAAGGGCATGGCACATAAACCTGAGGTCTGGGAGCACAGAGAGGCTGAATTTGTGACACATTGGAAGGTTCACATCCGTGTGACAAGTGAAATGACTTTACTGGTTTAATAAGTGGGTTAATCAACATTATTTACATCCTTTATTGTTTGCTACAAAAATAATCAACAACTGAAGGAAGATGGTATAAACCAACTTATAATAAGAAGATATTCACAGCATGTCCAATAACAAGAAAACAAAAATAAACATGGTATATGACATGAAAACCTTTTAAGGTAGCCTATCGTAATTTTTTTCACAACCTGTGACAACAACAACAACCCCCAAACTTTTTTTTGTAACCATCTGTGATCATTCTTAGGATTTTTCCACTACTATACTACAATTCCCTCAAGCTCTAGATTGTTAACAGCGCTAATTTTACCAATAACAGATTTTAATTTTCTTCAAATATTTTCATCTCATCATTTATAAACATAATGCCAGTATGGATTGCCAAGGAGCTCCAATATTTAATCTGTTTCTAGGGCACTTTCCTAGAAGAGTGAGGTCTGTGTATGTAAGCTTTTTGTAAGCTTTGGCATCACGCTTGTTTTGCCCTGTGGTCAGCGTATGGTACAAATTGAAACCATCATTCCCAATATCTTCTGCTTAGCCTACTTGTCAACCCTTACTTTTTAAACATGGATGCAGATGTCAGAGTTAGCCTTGTACAATAGTCTGGTAGACTGGTTGTGTCAGGTGACAACAGCATGTCTGGTCTGTTTAAAAAGGTTTATGCATTTTTGTGACTAGGTTCCCGTAGCCGGAGCTCCCAGACAAAGTCCAGGCAGACACCCCACAGAAATGACCCGGGCAGCCCTGAGCCAAAATGACATCCAATTACCCCAAGCCAACAAACACACACACATACACACACACATTGTAGCTTCAGTTGATCTGTCTTTGGACTTGAGTGCTCAGATTAGACCCTCACAGACAAAGAAAATATATGCAAAATCCAGTGGGAAATTATCTGGATTGCTCTACCTTTTTAAAGAACATAGTTTTAAAACCAACTACAACTAAAGGTACAAGCACATCTGATCAAAGGCGTGTTTGGCATTCTTTTCCAAAAAAACATATATGCATAAATCTGAAGTTATGGACATCTGTAACTCTTTGGCCAAAGCTTTAACAAAATTTTGAAATGTAGCATGTGAATGAGTTAAATAATAAATAAATAAATACATAATAAATCAAAATAAATATTCAGGAATTTAGGTTCATATTTATCTTGTTAATTAATGCTTTTAAATAATGCTGATTAATGGAATATTTCCCATCACCATCATATTCCTAACAGTTCTATTTGCCATGCTAGTTCTGTCAAGAAGGGGGTATAGATGTGCAAATTAAAGGAACATGCAATTGTGTAGGTTGATTAGGTTGCCCCCCTGAATCACAACAGGATAAACATTTTTAAAGCAAAACAAAAGCTGACAACTGAAAAACATTATGTGAGAACTCGTATCTAATAACAAAAACACAAAAAGCAAAACACAAATACAAAAGGGAAAACATGAATATTGAAGAGGAAACTAACACAAAAGGGAAAAACACAAATACAAAAGCTGAAAATGAAAACACGAAAATGTAAAACGTGAATACAAAGGGCCAAAACAAAAACAAAGGAAGCCAAAAATTAAAATTCATTGTCTACAATGGAAATGCTCCATGGTGTTTTGGGGTAACCTTTTAATTTTTAATCTTTATGGGCATTGTCCCAAAAGAAGTGAAAATCAAACACTGAAAATAAAAGAATAATATATGGAGTGAGAGAATTCACATCAAAGTAAGCTTTCTAGTGTAGGGAGTTACAGTGCCTTGAGAAAGTATTCGCCCCCCTTGAACTTTTCAACCTTTTCCCACATTTCAGGCTTCAAACATACAGATATAAAATTCTTTTTTTTTTGAAGAATCAACAACAAGTGGGACACAATCATGAAGTGGAATGAAATTTATTGGATATTTTAAACTTTTTTAACAAATAAAAAACTGAAAAGTGGGGTGTGCAATATTATTCGGGCCCTTTACTTTCAGTGCAGCAAACTCACTCCAGAAGTTCAGTGAGGACCTCTGAATTCTCCAATGTTGTCCTAAATGACTGATGATGATAAATAGAATCCCCCTGTGTGTAATCAAGTCTCCGTATAAATGCACCTGCTCTGTGATAGTCTCAGAGTTCTGTTTAAAGCAAAGAGAGCATCATGAAGACCAAGGAACACACCAGGCAGGTCCGAGATAGTGTTGTGGAGAAGTTTAAAGCCGGATTTGGATAAAAAAATATGACATCCCAATATATATATATACAGTGGAGGAAATAAGTATTTGATCCCCCACTGACTTTAAAAGTTTTAATACAAAAAAATTAAATGAAACGTCTCATAATTTTATGCCAGCTTTATTTTAACAGTGCCACATAGAATATTAAAAGAAAAACTGAGAA
>JAYDZG010525200.1:0-12803 GCA_034509265.1 Microcambeva bendego | reverse complement strand
GAAGGAGAAGAAGGGGACGTATAAGGTTGAGCTGCTGAAGAAGACTTTGCTTTTACTTCTTTCTCGTCCGATTGCTGCATCGAAGATGCTTGAGAACCGATATGAGCTAAAAGTGAGTGATTCATTGAAGTCATTTTATTTCCTTTTTTTATTACTTATTTATTATTTATAAAAGCAGTATACCATAAATAACAATAGTTGTCAATATAATTTTTTAATACACCAAGTTAATTTACTATGACCCAGAGTAGTTAGTTAATGTTTGAATGAGACCTTTAAACTGAGTTAAAGCCGAAGCAAAGAGCTTAGTCGTTGAGTCCACTTTTTGCGTTAAGAGGTTTAACTGCTCAACTTGGGCTTGGTTTTGAGTACTTAAAGAACCCAGTAAGTTAGAGGTTGTACTAAAAATGGTCGAAGCCGCAGGACCCACACTGCCACCAGAGGCATTCGTTAAATAATCCTTAATTTTTTGCAAAGCTGCAGGGTTATTGGCTGCATCTGCCCAGCTTGAACATGGAGGAGTCATTCCCTTAGTAGCTGCTGCAACAACCTGATCCAAATCTCCGCCCGGCTTACAATAATCTTCTATATTCTTAACTAAATCCGGAGAGAGGACCCCTTTATTATTATTCAATAGATCTTGAAGGTTCTTTTGCTGTTGCGCTAGATCTTGAGCGATATGTTGAGGATTGCCCGTGCCGTTCATCAGGTTATTTAAATCATCGTTAATTTGTTTGACGATATTGGTGTATTGCTGAACGTTCTTCATTAAGTTGCTTAAATTTCCCATCGCATCAGCTAATACGTGGTAGGAACTATCTTGACCTGTAAAAAGGACTACCATTAAAGCTAAAAAGATCGGGCCATGGTCAATAAGGTCTTTTTCCCTTTGCTGAGAAGGGGCTGAAGAGTGACTAATTTGAGTTTGCGTTACGTTGTTATTATTTCCATCGACTTTTTGAGCGCCTCCATTGCCATCTGTTGCCCCCACTTGATGACAAAGATCGCAAATTTGACTAAGCTGGTTGTTCAAAATCTGATTGTAAACCTGATCACTTTGTGGATCACTTTTAGACTTTGAAGAATTGGGTTGATTAAGCTTACTGGCTTCTAGCTGAGCTTGAATGGATAATGTTGTCATTTAGGGTCTCCGAAACTTTATATATTTTTAATTACTTTCTCAACGGAAATCAATTATAGCATACAATATATAAAATGTCAACAACAAACTAATTAACTAACCTGACAGTTAATAAACTATGATCCGGAAAAGTTTGTTAATGTTTGAATGAGCCCTTTGTACATGGTGAGCGACGACGCAAAAAGCTTGGTTAATGAATCCACTTTTTGGGTTTCCAAATTCAGTTTTTCAACTTCAGCTTGGTTTTGCGTGCTTAAAGAACCCATTAAGTCTGATATATTTTTTAAGACAGTGGTTGCGTCAGCTGGAGCAGACCCCCCTGTAGGACCTGTGAAGTAATCTTGCACTTTTTGAAGATTTTTAGGATCATTAGCAAGATCTTCCCAGCTTTTATCTGCTCCGCTAGTAGCAGAACTAATCGCTTGATCTAAGCTACCCGTTCCATCTGCAGCAAAGCTATCGATAGCTTTAACAAGGTCAGGCCCTAGCTTATTTCCATATTCAGCCGTTAAACCATTAAGCTGTTTTTGATCAGCGGCAATATTGGCTGCATCTTGAGCCAATTTTGTAGGATCCTTCTGCGTCATAAAGTCATTGAGGGAATCTTGAAGGTTTTTAATCGTATCGACAAATTTTTGAACATCACCCATCGTAATATTTAAATTACCCATGATAGCAGCTAAAAAGCCATAAGCTCCACTACCACTCATCAAAACAAAATAGAGAGCCATCATAATGGGGCAATCATGAATAATGTGATGCATCCAACTACTAGGGCCGCTAGAGGCGCCAACAGAGTGAGAAGCCTGCTGCGCACTTGAACTGATTTGTTGTGAAGTCATCGGATTTGAAGAGTTTAAGGGACCCGTCGCTAGACCATTACCTGCATTTTGAATGAGTGCTTGAACTGGCCGGTTCATTTGAATAGGCATTGCTAAGTGCAATTTCTCTCCAAATGCCTCTAATTTTTGTTGAGCGACACTGAGCTTTCCTTCTTGAGCAAAATGAAAACAAAGAGCTTTAGACATCGCATCACGGCTTTTTTGATTTTCAATCAATGGACCGACCCATTTTGCTAACATATTCATTTGATGATCGGTTCCCTTCGGAGCAGATTCCACTAAAGAGACTAGTCCTTTGACAGAAAAGTCCCCTTTGTTCATTTTCTCTAAAAACTGGTTATAATTTGTTTGCCATGATTGAGCAGAAGTTAAAACGGCAGCTATTTGCTTTTGGTTTTTTTTAAGATTGGGAATTTGGTTATCTGAAAGGATACAATTTTGATAAGTTTTGATTGTTGCATCAGACAATGAAGAAGAGTCGGGCCCTAAAAGCAAATTTAAGCACATTTTTAAAACAGAAGTATGAGGCGTTTGCCCAAAAGCTTGGGAATAACCTTGAGCTAGACAGAGCGAAAGCGATTTCTGATTAGCAGGATCAGATAGACAAGGCCCTAGGCGAGAACGCACTTCATTAACAACAAGATTTTTAAGGTAACTTGAAGGAATCTGCGAAGCATCTAGCAACGTCATTAACACTTGTTGATAAAACTGACTTGGATTTGTCGAAAAAGTGCTTTGCTTAAAAGAATCCATCAAAGCCCCAATGCTTTGCACGGGATCAGATGCAATGGCCGAGGAAACTGAAGAGGGGGCAGAAATAGCATTTGTTGCTGAGGCGCTAGTGACATCTTTACATGTTGCTGCAAGCGTTGTAAGTTGCCCCATTGTTTTGTAAATCATCGCAGAGCTATTTAAATCATTTTTGCTTTTGGCTTGCTTTGCTTCTAGCTGCCGAATTTGATCTAATTTTGCATCGTTATATGCTTTTTTTCCATTTTGCTCTGGATTGATCTGATGAGAATTCATGGCTTTTGACTCATTTTTAAACTCCTTTCCCCATAGAAAATTTAGAGTTTTTAAACAAGAACTATTCACCCAAGGCTAGATAAACTTACCCTAAAAAGCTTAATGATTCATGTAAAATTATTTCTTACACCCGCTTGTTCTTTTTAAAAAATTCAATTTTTCAAGACCTAGCCATCAATTAATCAAATCTTTACACAAAGATGTTATACTTGTTACATTATCTAGAAAAAAACCGGTTTTTATCTCATGAATCAAATCATTTTAAACAACACGCTAACAAGTCACCCAGCACAAACCTTTGTTCGCAATGAGCTCTTAGCTGCCCTTGCAACTCCGATCTCTCAAGCTACCAAGTTGGCATGTAAGCATCTTCCAGCGATGGTTCTCTCACAGAGAAAGGTGGAAGAGATCACTGCGATGTTAAACAAATGTCAAGGATCTTTAAGCGCGCACTACACAAAAATTCACAAAATGATGCTACACCACTTAAGTGCTATCATGGATCGATCTGATCTTTTAGCTTCACTGTGCCCAAAAAAATTGAAGATGCCCAAGGACAATCAAGGTTATACTCCCCTTCACTTCCGCGCTCTTTTAACGCAGAGCACCACTTTAGAAACCGACCCCTATTACAAGCAATTTCAAAAACAATGTTTATCAGAAAAAAGTAATTTAGATCCCCAAACAAAGTTTGGACAAACACCTCAGCAATTATTTAACCAAGCAACCAGCTTAGATCGCATACCGAGCAACCAAGCTGAGCTCCCTACAGGTTTTACATTTGACGCCCTTACTGGCAACGCCTCTTTACACGATCCAACCTGTTGGGATGATAGACATCTTGTAAATCAAATTGTGGCAACAAGAAAAAGTCTTTTTCAGAATTGGCAATGGATGGAACCAAGTACTTCTGTCACTAGCCCTACATTACTGAAAGCTTATGAAAAATTTTTGCAAAATCCCCCTCAACTTGCTATACAACCCACAGGTACTGGCTATTGCGGTGCTTTCTCTGCAGCCCCTATTAAAAAACATCAAATTGTTTTTGCATACGATGGAGAAATGACCCTCCATCCCATCAGCAACTCCTCAGCTTCTGATTATTACTTTTCGTTAGCAACAAGCTCTTCTCATCAGCAAGTAATAGATGCTGTTCAATATCGCAGCATTGCATCTATGGCTAACGATGGACCTCCTAATCTCGCCTCTGTTTACCTCTTCAACAAAGATGGCCTTAATCAAAGACTTGCTTTTTTTGCTTTGAAAGATCTTGAGCCAAACGAAGAGCTGCTTTATTGCTATGGCCCCGTGCAGGTGATCAAAGGTTTAGATTATCAAATCACGGCTGCAAGTTATCAAAATTTAGTTCGGTTCTTACAAACTTCAAAATATCGTTTTGGAGATGCAGCCGAGCTTATGCTAAAGTTTACACGTCATGTAAACAATGGAGATGCTTCAACCTACTCTTTTCCATTAGATAAAAGATTGGCTTTCGATACCTTTCAATATATTATTAATACCCCCGTTGTTTGCCGAAAACTGATTGAAGATGAACATCTCCAAGAACAGGATTACAGAAAATTAATCTCCGAAGAAATGCTCCCTTTTTTCAAAACAATCCCCATGCTCCTAAACAACTTATTGGATGGTTTTTTATGGTTAAAGTTTAACTCTGAATGTAAAAAGAAGAAGCTGATGCCATTTTTCAATAAAATTGCTGAAATTCAAAGATCTCATTTTAGTCGTTTTATGAAAGCTCATTTAAATTATGATCTTCTAGGGAGATCTCTTCAAACTTATCGATTTGCTCAAAGCTTAAAAGCTCTTTTAGAGGGATTAGAAAAGGGCGTAGATCTTACAACGCTAAAAAAACAATTTGAAGAAACCTATATTCAATCCGATCTTTTTGAAGATGCTAGCCGCCAAGAAAAAGAAGATCTGTCGAACGAACTTTTGAATAGAAGCAATAACTTAGCTTTCGCACTTCTTAAAAAGTATCACTTAATCTCGTTTTAGTGTTTCAGTGATTAATAAGCTTCGCCCGTTTCTTTAAGACGATATCCTATGCCGCGAACGGTCTCAATCCAATTAAAATTGGGACCTAGTTTTTTGCGCAAAGCAGCGATGTGAACATCGACATTGCGATCCACAATAAACGAGTCATCATTTTGAATATCATCTAAGAGTTGATTGCGAGTCAAAACTCGCCCTTGGTTTTCAAGCAACCTTTTGAGAATATTGAATTCAGAGAGGGTCAGGGTAATATACTCTTCACCCCTACGAAGTAAATAGCGATCTGTTTCTAAAGAGAATTCACCAAAGCTCATTGTTTTATCTGTTTTAGGGCCAGTAACCCCACGACGAAGAACAGCTTTGACTCTTGAAAAGAGCACTTTAGGAGAAAAGGGTTTTGCAACGTAATCGTCGGCCCCTAATTCTAATCCTAATACCATATCTAGCTCATCACTTTTAGCTGAAATAATAATAATAGGGACTTTCTTTAAGTCAGGATTGGCGCGCATTCTACGGCAAACATCAAAACCATTTAAACCTGGAAGCATAATATCTAAGACGACAAGATCAGGCTTTTCACGCTCGATCGCTTTCAGACCATTAATTCCATCTGTTTCGACATGGAGATTATAACCTGAAATATCTGCTTGCAATTTGATTAAAGCTGCAATATCTTCTTCATCTTCAAGCAAAATAATTCGCTTCTTTTGAGCCATAAAATCCCGCGCCTCCTTTTTGAAATTGCATTAAATCAAATGTTGATAAAATATATCCAGTGTTTTTAATACTAATTTGTTTTTTCTTTGCTATCGCGTGATTTTATAAACCTTGCTTGAGTGTGTAAATATGAAATACATTAAACCTGTCCTTTTTACTTTTGTCATCTTAACGGTTGTTTTATGTGGTTACATTTACTTTAGGTTTGACTCTGGTTACGCTCTGCGTGAAGCCTACACAGCATACAACATAGGCAATACCCAGCAAGCTCAAGAATTCTTGTCGATTTTGAATAAAAAAAGCAGCGCAAAATATCATCTTTATTCTGGGCTTTTAATGATCGACGAAAAACAATATTCAAAAGCCCTTTCCTTTTTTGAAGAAGCCGCTAAAATAAATAACAATCCTTCTATTCAACAAGAAATTGAAGCCGCTTTGCAGCTATGTTATTTTCTAACTGGTGATCTACAAAACACTGCTCTTTTAAACAAAAGCTCTTGCTCTTTAGATTATCCTAGGCAGCTTATCAAAGCTTGGTCTTTTTTCAAGCAATCAAGATATTTAGAAGCTAAAGAGATCTTTGAGAAACTCCCCTCTTTTGAAGCAGGGCATCCATGGCTGGAGCTAGCCTATAATAGATATTTCCCAAAAACCCAAATAGACTTAATGCGTTGCCATGCAATGATCGAAAGTGGTGAAGCCTTTAATGCTAAACAAAAGCTTGAAGAGCTCCCACAAAATTTTAAAGAACAAAGCGGCTATTACCATTTTTTACTGGGTTTAAGTGAAATACAAGAGGCAAAAACAAGATCTTTAAATTTGGCTATTCCTTATTATCAAGCCGCTTTTCAGCAATTTAGAAAAATTGCTTTTTATGATCCTGAGAACCTCTCTTTTAAATCGGAAGTCATTGCGCATTATACGCAATTAATCGACCATCTTTTAGAATCTTCCCTTTATTCTGAATTAGCCCCTTTCTTAGATATTTTAGGAATGTTAAATGCCAAAATTGATGAGATCAGTGGTCTTTTCTTTAAGCATCTTCAAAAAGAAATCCAAACAGATCATAAAGTGAAGCGCCTCGAGCTAGTAAGACAAAGCTTGGCTTATTGTTATCACAGCCCTTTCAGAGATAAACTTTCTGAATCCCTCTATTTTTATATCGAAAAATTGATCAAAGATCGCGACGTGGAATCGGTGAAAAAAGTTTGGCCCATTTACACGCAAATTGCTGCCAATGCTGAAAATGATCAAATCGCTTTCGCTCAAACACTGAGCAATGATCTTAAATCTTTACTAACAGAAAAAAAGCTTCATGTTGAGCCATTAAAGGCAATCCTTGATCTTCTAAGCGCTCTTGATTTACCAAACTCTTACACTTTAGAAATATTAGACTCTTTTTCTCTGCAAAATAAGCAAAGTGAAATTTTTGCAAAAACGGTTGATCAATGCCTCTCTTCTGAAAATAATTTTGATTCTGCTGAACAAAAAATAAATGATTTCATTATAGAACTAGATAAACAGTCTCATGATTCACAAAAAAGTGAACTCAACCCTTAAATGGAGAGTGAAGAGTAAAAATGACAACCCTTTTTGAAACTCAATCAGAAGCTTGTAGTATTAACCCACAAGCCTCACTATTTGGTACTTTTTTACCTCGTACACGTCGTGTTTTAAAGCAATATGATCTTTTTCATTTTTCTTTTTTAGTTCTGACAGCTTTTGAAGTTTTTTGTTGTTTAATTTTCTTTAATTTAATGACTCAGTCTCATCTTGTCGCCATCACGCTGTCTGTATTTCTAATGACTCTTTTTAGCTACTTTACTTTAAAGATTTACCTTGGGAGTAAAAAACCTCAGCAACTCCTTTTGCTTTGCCAAGAAACTTTCGAAGAGCTCAAGCAAAAATCAGAGTCCATGCAAGATGAATTCGAAAAGCAACTTTTTATAGCCTCTTCTTTAACCAGACTTGCCAATGCTTTAAAAGATTGTGAATACCATTTTTATCAAACTCCTAGAGGTTTGCATGCATTGCGCCAAAGTTTTGAAAAGCTCTCTTGCTGGCTGCACTGGAAAGATTTTCATCTCATCAAAGAATGGCTTTATTTTCATACCATTGAAATTTACATCTTATTGATCAAAGAGCAACCAGACCATCTTCAATTACATATGGCTTTAGCTAATACTTACGTGATGTTTTCTGCTATCTTTTCATCTCCTAAAAATGAAGATTTTAAAGAGCAAGCTCGCTGGGTACCAGCAAGCAAATTATCGAGTGAATTTGGAGCCAAATTTTTGCTCTGCGCAAAACGCGCTATCGAAGAGTTTAAGATTTTAAATGATTATAATCCAAACGACCCTTGGGTACATAATCAACTAGCCTATAGCTACCATGACTTGCAAATGCCCGAAGAAGAAATTAAAGCTTATGAGAAAATTATCGAGCTGTCTCCTCTAGACTATGATTCTTTTTATAAACTTGGAACCCTCTATTTTCAACAAGGGTTTATTGCTAAAGGATTAAAAATCTATGAACAACTCAAGCACGAGCATCCCAGTAAAGCAGCAAGCTTAATCAAACATTATGGAAATTTCAGCGAAGGCTTTTCATTTCTTCAGCTGGATTAGAAAATCACATTCCAATCCATTGTGCCAATAAAGAGCCCTAATAAACAAAGCCCCATCGCTTTCCAATGAACATTTTCTTTGTAAAGGACTTTGCCCCAAGTGTTACAAAACATAATCAACGCCACAGCAAACAAGGGGAAAATCATTGCATTTTCAAGAGGCGTTGCAATTTGAGCCGCTTTCACTAAGAAATAGGTACAAGCTCCGTTGCAAATGCCCCCATAAAAACCATAGAGGATCTCTTGTTTTTTAGGTAAGCGCCTTTCAGCTTTAACAAATTGATAAATTAAGAATGCTGTCGCCGATACAAAAATCATCGGCATAAACCATTCTGAACGATTGAGCTCTATATGGAGTGGAAGAAGAGAGCTCACTGGCATATTTGGATTAATTAACATCGCTCTCCATTGCAAAATCACTAAAAAGCAGACATGACACCAAAATGCAATCGAGGCAAAGCTCACCCAAAACATTCTATTTTGATAGCTTTTAGTTGTTTCCCAGACGGCCCAAAAAAGACCTAGAACAACCAGTAGTGAACCAACTCCATTCCACCAAGCATAAAAGTGACCAAAAGCTCCTCCAAAAATCATGACCATGATAATAGCAGGAACAACGGTTGAACTATTTAAAAAGGCCACAGTTAATCCTGGGGGCCCCTGCTCCATCGCTCGTCCCAAAGCCCACATCATAATTCCTAAAAAAACACCGGCCACAATGCCAATGATCGCCACGGAATGACTCCATCCATAATGTCCTGTTTTTACAGGGCCTAAAAGGATGGCTACTAGGATTGAAAAGGCTTCAACAAAAACTAAAAAAGCTTTTGTCGTTCCACCCGTGTCAACACTTCTTCGCATAAATAAATTATTGAATGCGCATAAAAGGGCTGCAGAAAGAGCTAAAATAAGAGCCATAACGCTGATCTCCTGGCTTTTTTAATCAAATATAAGAAAAATTTAAAAATTAATGCAAAGATTAAAAAAGGAGTTATTAGCTTCATGAGGGTTTTCTATAAAAAAGCTAACGCAAGAATGGCCTTGAACTTTACCATCCTATTGGATAATTTTGTTTTTAAAATGAATTCTTTGCTATGGCTAAATTTAGCATGACCCTTTGCCATCTAAAAAAGCTTCTCTTTGCTTTTCTATTTTTAATGCCAAATTTAGGATGGGCCTCTTCTTTTGATGAAACGCTCTCCATTCGAAGGATTGCAACCTGCTATCATGAAAGAGATTTTGAGCTTGCCACCGAGCTCATCGATGACTTTTTTCGCGCATACCCTAGCACGACCCACGCAGAAAATATCTACCTACTTTTAGCAGACATCTATTCACAGCAGCGAAAATGGGAAAAAGCGCTCATTACCTACCAACTTTTACAAGATCCCAGTTTAGCCAAAGATTGCATGGTTCAAAAATTGTACTGTTTATATTCACTGCAGCGCTTTAAAGATCTTAAAGAAAGTATTCTTCCTCTTTTAAAAGAGATCGACTCATACAGCAAAGCGGATCAAGATTTAATTCATTTCTACTTTGCAGAATCTCTTTTAAAAGAACGTAAAGAACATGTGGAACTAGAAGTTCTCAATCAAGCTGAAAAAATCTATCTTTCACTGGCCCACTCTTCATATGCCCCCTATGTCAAGATTAGCCTAGCCTATTTATATTCCTTACAAAACCATCATGAGAAAGCTGCTGCGCTTTTTGCAGAATCTGCAGAACATTTTTTAGATATTAAAGAAAAACTTTTATTTGCGGCCGCTAATCAACAATCCTTTTTTGACATCCCACTGGCTACCCAAACCTTTGAACATATCAAAGAATTACACTCATTAAATCAAAGTGATGCTTTTTATAATTGGATGGTCCTTCTATTTCAAAGTGAAAATTTTTCAAAAATAATTGAAGCTAAAGATGAACTTTTAAACCAAGTCCCTAGTGCTCGCAAAGCAAACACCTACTTTTTAATCGGCAAAGCTTTTTACAAAGAGAAAAACTACCCCGAAGCTCTTGAGCATTTTGAACTATCTTTACCAAATCAAACTGATCTTAGTGACATTAAAGAAACTTTGCTTTTGAGCGTCCTTTCAAGCTACCACTTAAAAGATCTAGCAAAGCTCTCCCTCTCTCTTGCTTCTCTAGAAAAATCGTTTAGAAATAGCATTGAGCATGGAGAAGCCCTGCTTTGGAAAGGCAAGCTCTTACAAGAAAAAAAAGATTTTTCTAAAGCTATTCTCTATTTTCAAAGAGTCATTAAACTCAATTTTGAAAAAACATGCGCTTCTGCATTCTATCAATTAGGAGTTACCTATTTCTTACAAAGTAATTTTCAAAAATCTTATGACTATTTTTATCAATTGATTGAGAAACATCCTCAAAGCGCTTACCAAAAATCAGCAGTGTCTTATTTAGTTCACGCAGCGATTAATCTTTATAATAAGAAAGAATCGAGTAAAGCTAAAGAGTGGCTCATAAAAGCTCATCTAATCGCATTAGAAACAAAAGATTTTTTTCGAGAAGATCAATTACCCCAAGTTTACTTAAGCCTTGCAAAGCTTTATCTCGACTCAAATCAACTCTCTCAATTTAACCATTACTTAGATCATTTTATAAACCAATACTCGGCTCACCCTTTAGCTTACCAAGCCCATCTCTTGTCTGCTTTTTACTATAAGATGAAACAAAAAGATATGGTAGCTTACTTAGAAAGTCTTGAAAAAACAGCTCTCTCAAGTCCGCCCATCGAAACTGCTAGCGCCGTCAATGCTGATTTATTCTATGGCTATCTTAAGCAAATTAAACAAAGCAATTCTTTTGAGAACTCTTATGAAAAAATCTGTAACGTGGCGATTCGCTTAATTGAGCTAAATTATCTTTTCCCAAAAAATATTTCTCTTTGGTTTTGCCAAAGTCTTTTTCAATACGTGGAAAATAAAGCCGATAAAAAAGACCTTCACTTAGAGAAAGTAGAGCTTATTTTAAAATATTTTCTAAAACAATTCTCCCCTTTAGAAACGCTGGCTGAAGAAAATATTCTTTTAAATACAGCTCAAGTATTAGGATGGCAAAACAAGCATCAAGAAAAATTAACCCTTCTACAAAACATTTTGGACCATTTTTCAAAAAATCACCCTCTTTATGTAAAAGCTCTCTATCAAAAAGGGAATTGCCTAGAAGCTCTTAGTCAAGCGCCTCAAGCAATGGAGGCTTATGAAGAGCTCCTATCCAGTCCGGGGTTGTCCATTTTAGAGATCTCTTTAAAAGCTAAGCACCATTTAGCTCAACTTTTCACCCTAAAGTATTTTAAATCCCCATCGCCTGAGCTCTCAGAAAAAATTCAACAGCTCTATCAAAGCCTTCATGTTTCTAGATCATTTCAAAATGAGCCCCTTCATCTAGAAGCAGCTTTAGACTTCTCTTTATTTACTTTTTTCAAAGACGCAAAAGAAGAAAATTATTCCTCGTTTCTAAATGCCTTGATCAAAATAAAAACCGATTTTTCTTTAACCGACACTCTGCCTGCCCAAGAATATCACGAGCTACGCTCTAAAGACCCTAAAAAAAATGATCTTTTTACACAGTATATGCAATATATCGATGCCAAAATAGCTCACTTGCAAGCCAAAATATATTTCCAAAAAAAGGAGCTTGAAAAATACGAGGAGAAAAAATTGCTGTCTAGTAAGCTACTTTCCTATCTAATGAAAACATCTCTAACGCCTTATTTAACTCATATGTGCAAGCTTGAACAAGCCTATCTGAATCAGAATCATTTACCTGACAAGTTTTGCAAAGACTCTTTAATAAGAGAGACTCACCATGAACTATAAACCTTATCAAAGCAAAATTCGCTGGAAGTTGCTTATCTTTATTGGGATTTTTACACTTCTTTTTCATGGCTATGCTTTTTACTTACTCAAAGAAATCACCTTTACCTCATATCATTCTCTCAACCAAAATCAAAAGCATCTGGCAGAAAATAGTCTTGAGCTCCACTCAGGGTCTATAAAGCAAAAAAACAAAGATTTAGAAAATATTTTCAGCCGGCTAATGGCAAAAACAGTGATCCCTTTGGATGTGAAATTTGATTTTAAAGATTTAGACGCTGCTGCTCTTCCAGAAGATCTCACAAATTATGATCTAAAATTTTCCCCTCAAAATCAACAATATCTCCGTGAAATCCAAGTTGGATTCAATTTTGATGAATCTCCAATCACCTTAGAACAAAATACATTGAGCTCTCTAGCCTATCTTGAACAATCCTTTGATGCCCCTTTTGACTTCTTAGAAGAAACAAAAGAAATCGAGCTTCCAATGAGTGAACCTTGTTCTAAAAATTTAAATGTCTTTCATTCTTGCTCGCTCGTTGATATTTTCGACTCTTCAGCCTATGCGTCTAGCCTAGATCAACAGCTCCTTTCCATAGGCCTTAAAG
>JAYDZG010523854.1:0-12817 GCA_034509265.1 Microcambeva bendego | reverse complement strand
CACCAGGAAATGAAAGAAAATGCACTTTCATGAATGACTGAGTTGGTCTGGAAGCACTTCTATGGAAACCCTTCAGAAAGTTGCTCTGGATAAGAGCGTCTGCTAAATGCCGAAAATGTAAATGTCTCAGATAAGTGGTGTAATAATGTAATGGAGATCTGAACAGTGTTTTTAACAGAAAACACAACCTACAGAATGTTGTTAATTCAGAGAAGACTCAGTTTTATCTTTTGCAATACTGCTTTATTAACAAACATCAGCACGCAAACACAAAGATTAATGAAAGTATACCCTTCAAAGTACACTCCGCGAAGGTAAATTCAAAAAATAGACAGTTCCTCTACACAATGGAACAAAACGAGTCTCGTATATACCAGTTAGGTTTATATAAATGAGAGAAAAAGATATACTGAACTGAATACAGGTGTCAAAAAAGAAATTAAAATAGGGTGCTACTGTATTTACAAAATCGAAACGCGATTTACTATTTTTATCCACATTTTTTATCATCCATGTGCAATTGAGTGAAATGTAAACCCCCCCAAAAAAGCAAAACAAAACGCAGCTCCACAGGACCATGGGACACATTGACAGGTTTCCCATTCATTTTCTTATGGGAAAAATACTTTACAACTTAATCATTTGAATGCAACACGAGTACCATAACCAATTAATATCGAGTCTTGACTACAACACCTTGAAACACAGAAATATGAATTATTTTAAAAACAAACATGCAACTTACATTTTAAATAATTAAATGGAATTTAATAACTACCTTTCTTTTGGCTGAAGGGCTACAACTAATGATCATTTCGGTAGTCAACTAATATTATTTATTCGATTAGTCAACTAATCATGATTATTTTGGTCACACCCTCAATCACTGCCTTTACATCCCAAACCTTTGTTATGTTAATAAAGTTTTCAAGTTAAAATAATGAGCCATGGAATAGGACTATGAAACTTAAGCTGGATAGCTTCACTAAATGTATTTGAAACATGAATATGCACATCACAGTAAAAATACAATAAAGTGCAAATAGTCTTTCAAATAACTAAGTTTGAGACATTAAAGAACTTTAAAAAATAAACAAGCAAAATAAAAAAGTAAATAAATAGGTAATGAGTGACATTCAGGTACAAAAATGTTACTCTAAAAAAGTGCACTCTACATAAATTCATTGCAGTCTGAAAATACTGACATAAACGCCCTATGAACTACGTCACCTAATCGTGGCAGCCCTACTAGGGAGAGAGTATTGAATGATGCAAAAAGCTTCTTTGTAAAGAGATCACAAAGTTGTTAAACAGACCCAATGTTTAAAGGAAGAGGTTGTCCATTGCATGCATTTTATCCATTGTCAATGAGGAAAGTGTGCATCAATCTTTGGTCTGTGCTAAACAAAACAAGCTAGGAAAGTATTTTGCTTCCATTAGTTTGTAAATGTGCACTTCATTTAAATCTTTATAAATCTCTCAAGATGCTTGGTTTTGCTAGCAATAGATTGTGTGAAAAGACATACAGCTTAATTCTTTTGTGAAATGTAGCAATTTTATTTTAAAAACTGTAAAATTAAGCACATGTTCCCATATATTTAGTAGTATATCTATGACACTCAGCTACTATTCAGTTATTTAGGCGAATCCCATCTCTAGGGCTGATTGAATATCTTTATTTCAGATGAAGTAGACTGAAACCGAAAACATGGACAATTAGTTTTAACAGTGAGTACGCAGGACTGAACACCACGAATCAAGTATTGAATCAGGTATTGAATCAGGTACAAGATGAATAATATTGTTTAGGATTTTTTCATTAAAAACATTTTGGATTCAGGAATTGATATTATGGAGTTAAGCCATTTAGATTTCTCTAACAGATTCACCCGATTTTATGATTCTATCTATAAATATAAACATATATATAATGTACACGACCTGACGAGATTATTGTGAAATTATTGAGTAAATCGAAGGGTGTGAACACATTTCGTTTTTTTTTATTTTTACAGCAGTTTGGGCCTTGATTTGAGTGTGAACAGCAGAATTGATAATCAGCAAAAACCGAACCATTGAGTTTCTACAAGAAAAGAAATGTGATGTTTTATTTGCACACATATACGCTAAAATGAAATATCGTTCATCTCCTCCATCTCTAGGTTACCATAAGAAACGACCAACGTCTAGTTACACTGACTAGCTAGCGAAACCAACGAATTATTCCTTCTACAACATAACTCCAAAAAGAAAAAAAGAAAACTTACTTGGATCATTTTGCAGTTGTAAGAAACAGCTTTACACGCCGACAGCAAATATATCAAATTCACACAATGGCTAGTTTTAGCTCAAAACCACGTTGTTAGCCTGCAAGCTGTTCACAACACGGTGCACAGCCAGAGTGAAGGATTCAGGAGCAGTGCCAGCGGGTATACAGAGACAATGGCCAGAGCTTTTTCAAAATAAAAGTACCACTTTAAGGCAAAATGACGGAAACTTTCAACGAATCATATCATTTTTACTTGTCAACAATTAGCTTCATGGTTATTATAGTCACTTGAGCCATCTATAAGCACGGGATGCATCATCATCAAATGTATGTCTTTTTTTAGATTTAGAATACCCTTTTCATCACTAGTGAAATTCGTCCACCGCACCAATCCGTGAAACACACACCTACACACTAGTGAACAGTAGTGAACACACGTTCCTGGAGCGGTAGGCAGGCGTAGCCACTGCGCCCGGGGAGCAGTTCGAGCTCAGAAGCACTTCAGTTGTGACTTGTCGGCTCTGGGAATTAAACCGGCAACCTTCTGCTCACAAGCCCAGTTCTCGAACCACCAGCTGCACCTGACAGCAACGAGCAACCAGACCAGGTCGTCAGAATTGGGATTTCCTACTGGGAGTAACTTTTGTTATTCATTAAACAGAAAAATGTGGTCCTAAAATGGATTATCTAAGCAATATTTTATCATATCTTTTATTACCTACAGTGCAACTGCTAGAGTTGTTGTCCACCATCTACGTCACACGCATGATGCCTATGCCAGTTTCCAAACAGCGTAGGCTGGGCAAAACAATCTTTAAAGATGTATTTAATCAATTTGTAGAAAATTGTTTATTTGTTTTGAAAATGTGTTTTGATCTTCAATAAACACAAGTTAGCAACTCTAATTCCACTGTATATATGTTTGACACTTACCTATTAGCTGGTGCATACCCTTTAAGAGTAAATGTGCTCTGGAAAAAAATCATGTTCCTATTTTAATGTTACTTTAGTTGGACAAAGGATAAAAGACAGCTTCTTTATGAGAGTTGTGCAGCACACAACCTGCTTCAAAAAATGACACCATCTCATGGCACATCCCCTTTACATGAACAGCTTGCCTAAATATCATCTGGAGTTATCAAAAGTTTCAACTTAATTGGAGTATCCATGTGTGTTTGTACTTGGCTAAAAGTGCAACTTACAACAGCCTGAAATGATGCTAGCACATGGCTCATTGGTAGGCCTGCCTGAATTTAATGAAATAATAATAATAAGTTATATTTAGTCTCAATGACGCATTACAGGACAAGAAGAACCAAAGAACTGATTAAAAATAAAAGTCTTCAGTAGAGTCTTTTGAATGATGAGATTGTAGAACAGTCACGTAGGTGCTGAGGCAGAGAGTTTCATAGCTGAGGCGCAACCGCACTAAAGGATCGGCAACCCATTGAGGATAGTTTGGTGTGATGTATCGAGAGAAACCTGCCCCCCCGGAGGACCTTAGGGAGCGAGAAGGCATGTATGGATGTATCCGCTCCCGTAGACCAGACCATTGAGACCATTGAAAGTTAGAAGCAGAATGTTTAATTTTATGTGTGATGAAATCGGAAGCCAGTGTAGTTCATATGGAATGGGGGTGATGTGGGCTGATTTTTATTTTTAGGTGAGGATGATCCAGATGGTTATTATACAGGATATGCTTTTTCGTTGTTAGAAAGCTGAGTATCTGGCACAGAAAATGTTACTCAGCCTATAAACTGAAAACATGTCTGACAAAAGAGGTGATTCTTCAACTAAACAAACTGACTGATCCACTGGCTGACTATATTACTCTCTGAAGATTCATACTGTACATGTTTAGTATCTGTTTTAAAAAGACAACGGATGGACTTTATACATGTTATTTTCATCTTATTTGATATTGCTATACATATGGGATTGTTTTGTTGTTTAAAAACAGAACTGAATGAAACGCTGATAATCTTGTTAGAATTACCTGCAAGAGGTTTTTATAATATTAGAGTTATTACCTCAAAAACAATTAAGTAGTTTTGCTGAAATTCTCTGGTATCAGTGCTGAAAAATACCAATTTGCTTGTTTCTCCTTTATTTCTTACCTGTTTATGTATTTTAATGATCAGATGCTGTGATGTCACAGGTAGTAATTACTGTGAAACTAAATGGTATTAGAGCTGTAAACTGCAAATTTGCTTCTTTCCATCTTGTTTCTCACTTATTACAGCTCACATCAGGTTGTGCCATCAGTTCAAAATTGTTAAATGCAGGGGAGCAGTGACTATATTACAGCATTACAATCAGTCAAACTGGTCTTTTAATTTATATGTAGGGCCACCTCATATTGTTAACAAATATAGTTACTCAGGAATAGATGAGGAAAATACGCTGAAATTACACAGAATCAGGGCTGTAAAATACATCACATGTTTCTTGTCTGTAACAAAACACTGTTGTTTCCCTTTATTTTCAGGAAAATTTGTGTGGCAATATTTGTCTTCAATAATGAGTTCCCTCTCCATCCAGATAAAGCCATTAATATCTACATCAAGGGAACAGAGGTCCTGAGGGAGTTGCCCCCGTTGCAATGACATTTGCTATGTTGTTTGGGGTTATTTATGCACTCAATCTGAAATATAAAAAAAAAACTGACACTTAGGTTTGTGCAAAAAGTCACCGAATAAGTTTCCTGGTCCATGCTGTCTATGACACCTTGCCAAGTCCAGCAAACCATTACACCTGGGAAAAGACTGAGATACATTCCTGCCCCCTGTGTGCTGTGAAAGCATTGCTTCAACAACACCTCAGCAGTTGCCCCAAAGCCTTGGCTGATGGCTGCTACTGCTAGTGCGATGACCAAGTGCACAAGGCTGTTGCTGAGTTCACCACTGCAATTCACTCCAGCAGACACTGGCCCAGGAATAACAACATTCCTTTCCTGAATGCTGGAGAGAGGCCTCACTTGTGACCACAGACCAAGTCGGGCCTGCCTTCTACCACTCCAGATTGGCAGCTTAGTGTGGACCTGGGGAAAGGTCCCTGAACATATCACACAGACAAGAATGCACTCAGACTTGATAATTTACTCCAACATTACCAAGCAGGTGATCATGTGGTAGCTGGCTTTGCCTTGGGAAGAGCATATGGAGGAGGCACAAAGAGAGGAAACAGGCAAAATATCAAGAATTTGTGGATGAGTGTATGCAAGCTCACTGCAAACCTATCGATGTTGTCTCCCAAGGGCATGCTGGCCTTCAATATGCAAAGCTATGGTACGGCTAGAAGTGACCAAAGATGTTAAGAGGGGAGCAATGCGTTCAATTATGGAAGCCACAGAGAAAGCCACATGATGGTTTGGATCAAGACAGCTAGCCAGTGGATTGGTGCTGCTGGAATGCAATCCAGGACTTGATCAATCCCAAATTGGTCACCTGGGTGAGGGGTTCTGATGGTTCAGTGTATCCTAGAGCTATATTTCAAACCTACAGACCAGAGTAATGCCCCTGTGGCATATTGTGGCACAGCTCACTCTATAGGACTAATTAAGTGCTAATTAGGCTTAAGGATCCACACCTGGCTGCAGTCTGTAAGAACTGTGCTCAGCTACATGCATTTCTCCTTGTCATGGCACTTGAAGGCTTGGTCACAGAGGTAATGGCTGGGAGGTATTAGCATTGTTTTTTATGGGCTGGACCCAAGAGTGAAGCTCCGGGTTTATTTATAGTGGGTGAAATGTGCTTTTCATATGGCCTGGAAAATATGGATTGAAATGGGCTTGAATGTTCACAGTGTGAGGGCTTGATTAAAATTGATTAGTGCCTGGGCTTCTGGGAAACTGAGTTCTGAAATCTGCTCTCAGCTGCTCCCCCGTCTAGACTAGGACACAGTTGTGACAGAACTCCCGGATGAGCTCTGGGTTAAAGATTTGACATGCAGGGACTCATTGACTTTCCTCAGGCCCATACTCTTCCCAGTCAACAAGGTACTGGGTACTGCCCTGTACCCATCAGATGTCCATCAGGCAGAGAACTGTGTATGCTGGGGCACCATCTATGAGGTACAGAGCAGGTAACCCAGCTCCAGGGGCTGGTGCTCCACATAGGAAGATCGGGTGAATTTTTGTATTTGGTGGAAAGTGTAGACGATATGTGACTACGTTTATGTGCTGATCCACCTTGAAGGGCCCAATATAGTGGGGTGCCAACTTATGGGACTTAACCCAGAGGGAGAGGTCACAGGTGGAGAGCCAGACTAGCTGGCCTTGGCGGAAGGATGCCGCATTGCGTTGCTTGCGATCTGCAGTTTGTTCAGTCACTACCAGGAGGGAGGCACAAGCCTTCTGCCAAACTTGATGGCACTGCCAAACGTATTGTTGAGGTGCAGGAACCCCTGCTTCCTTTTCCTGTTTGGAAAACATGGTTGGAGGATAGCAGAACTGGCATCCCCAGCACTGAATGCCAAAGGGTGTTATGGGCATATTCCGCCCATGGCAACTGTTCTGCCTAGGACGCAAGGTTTGCCAATGTCAGGCAGTGTAGGCTTAGGGCTTGGTTGATACGTTTGGTCTGCCGATTGGATTCTGGGTGGAAGCCAGAAGATTGACCTATGGTAGCCCCTGTAAGCTGACAAAAGGCCTTCCAGAAACTTCTGGTAAACTGGGGCCCTCAGTCAGATACCACATCTTTCAACATCCCATGCACCCTGATCACAGGTCTGTTGTCTCCTTGGTAGAAGGGCTTTACAAACTTACAAGTGTTGGAGAAGCTGTCCACTATGACCAAGATGGCGGTGTTGCATTGCACGGGGGCAAACCCATCACAAAATTCATTGATATATGTGACCGAGGACGGGTAGGTACATTGGGGCCAAATATTTAGTCAGCCACTGATTGTGCAAGTTCTCCTGCTAAGAAAGACGAGAGAGGTCTCTATTTTTCATGATAGGTACACTTACATTATGAGAGACAAAATGAGGGAAAAATCCAGGAAATCACATTGTAGGATCTTTAAAGAATGTATTTGTAAATTATGGTGGAAAATAAGTATTTGGTCAATAACAAAAGTTCAACTCAATACTTTGTAACATAACCTTTGTTGGCAATGACAGAGGTCAAACATCTCCCATAAATCTTCACCAGGTTTTCACACACTGCAGCTGGTATTTTGGGCCATTCCTCCATGAAGATCTCCTCTAGAGCGGTGATGTCGCTGGGCAACACTGACTTTCAACTCCCTCCACAAATTTTCTATGGGGTTGAGGTCTGGAGACTGGCTAGACCTCTCTTATCTTAGGTAGGAGAACTTGCACAATCAGTGGCTGACTAAATACTTTTTGGCCTTAATACTGTATGAGCAAATGGGGGAGGAGCTTCTGTGGCTTAGATCCGGGTACCTTGCTTCTTGCTAAAACATCACAAGAAACTACGAAGGCCCAAAATCCCTCTCCATCTCTCTCCACCAGAAGCGCTGGCAAAGGAACTCCAGGGTTCTGGTAACTACCAAATGCCCAGTAAAAGGAGAGACTTGCCCCCAACAAGTAACCTGTTGATGAGCTGCTGTTGGGACATACTGTCATCCAGGAGAACCACCACCAGGGTCAGGCTCCTGCTGAAGTGCTTTTCTAACGGAGTCCTCAATTCCCCAGTGGAGGGAAGCTAGGATCTGTGGAGTTGGGGTGATGTACTCCGGTAATAGGTCTGGACTCTGTGGTTCTCCTTGCCTGGACAGGGTGTTCAGTTTAGTGTTCTTTGAACCCGGCCTATATGACAACAGGAAGTTGAAACGGCCAAAGAACAGTGCCCACATGCTTGTCGGGAATTGAGCTGCTTGGCTTGTTGTTTATAGGCTAGGTTCTTGTTATCAGTCCAGACCACAAATGGGTGCTTGGCCCCTTCCAACCAATGTATCCACTCTTCTAGTGCCAATTCACTGAAAAAAGCATCCTGTCTCCAATGCTATAATTGTGCTTGGCTTGGGTGAGACAGTAAGAATAATAGGCAAAAGGGTGAAGCTACTTGTGGAGCACTTGGTGGCTGGAAATGACAGCTCCCACCCCAACATCAGAGGCATTGACCTCAACAGCAAATGGTTCCTCTGGGCCAGGTAGTTGGAGGACATGTGATGACGTAAGCCGATGCTTTATGTCCTTAAAGGCCTTCTGGGCCTCTGTGGTCCAGCAAAATGATCCTTGGGTTTTCCAAGTAAAGGCAGTAAGGGGTGCCACTATGGTGAAGTGGAAGTCCCATACAAATCATCAAAAGAAGTTGGAAAACCCCAGGAACTTGCCTCAGCATCATGGACTGCCTTGATTTTGGCCAGATGCAAATGAAGGGTACCGAGTCTCAAAAAGGCCACCGAGTCTGCATGAAACATGGATTTCTCCAATTTTACAAACAGCTGGTTCTCCAGCAAAAGTTGGAGGACCCGTCAGACATGACCTATATTTTCCTCAAGGGACTGACTGTAGATGAGGAAGTCATCGAGGTACACATATGCAAATTGGTCTAGGGTTTCCTTCAATACCTCATTTAAGAAATGTTGGAAGATGGCTGGTGCGTTCATGAGCCCAAAGGGCATCACCTGTTACTCATAATGCCCTGAGGGCACAATGAATGGCGTCTTCCACTCCTCCCCCTGTCTTATGTAAATGAGGTTTTAGGCACTGCACAGGTCCAACTTCAACAGTCAAAGGGTCTATTAGGGGGTAGAACTTTTGTCTTCTATTTGCTGAAGGCCTCTTGGAGTAGATTTCTGGAACCTGGTTAAGGTCAAGCAAAGGGGAATCTTGCGGTGCCTGCACCGTCATAGTAGGTGCCGAGAAACCCAAACAGTTGGCCTGGCAGTTGGGACATCATGCATACACTGATCTGGTGCTCTAGTCAATGCGTGCGTTATGGAGTTCAAGACAGGGGTAGCCAAGGGCTAGCTGAAGGTGATGGGTCTGGGTGAGGTACAGCTCCACTCGTTCAGCATGTGATCCCACCCGTCGTGTGAGGGTCTGAGTGCGGTAACAGGACCAGACCCCAATGACAGCCCATCAATAGTAAAAGTGGGTAATGGGTGGTCCAACTTCACTACTGGCAGTCCAAGGATAGAGGCAAGAGAACAGTAAATGAAGCTCACATCACCCCCTGAATCCACCTAGGCCTGTAATGTGGTAGGTTTGTGTGAACCCCACAAAAGGGTGGCCTCCAGATTAAGGCTAGATGTTTAAAGAATGGGCCGGCCAAGTCCCAGTTCCCCTGACTGTGGCAGGCTCTTGCATTTCCCAAATAATGGGAGACCGAGCTGCATGAGTTCAAGAGCCTCACGTAGTTAACTGCCTCATAATTTCCAGCAGCAGTTGTTCTTGTGTGCACTGTTGGTGCAGGGCCTATTTTAATGGGTCTAGCTTTGCCTGGTTTATGTTTGGCTGCATCTTTCTGTTACGAGGTGGAGGGGAGGTACTGACCCATGAGGGGAGCTTTTGGTTTATTTAAAGTGGGTGAAATGTGCTTTTGGTATAACAGGGATTGATATGTGCTTGATTGTTCACAGTGTGAACCGGCGACTTTATGACTGGGTGAGTAAAAACAATGGAGGGAAAGCTTTCTAGGATGGGAACAAGTGCAATTTTCGCTACAATTAATTCAACATAAAGTGAGCTGAACTTAAGCTCAACTCAACTATTTTTCTATTTTATATCACCACTATTCATTTATTTCTTCTTCTTTGTTTTATATATTTCCTTCCTTTTTATTTAATCATTTGTACATGCTCTTTCCTTTCTATTTTCTTCAATACATATACCAACCATTGCTAATACCATACCATCTGTCTCGCTACAAAGGTGCAGCAATGAACAAAGGTTTGAGTGGGATTTTTATGCAGAGCCCCGCAGGTGTGTCTAATCAGGCTTCTTTAGCACCTGGGCTTCTGGGAAACTTAGTTCTGAGATCTGCATTGCCCAGGCCCCCTGCTTGTGACTGGCATTGGGTACCGACCTCTTACAATGTTCTGTTTGTCTTTTCCCTCTCTCTTTCTCTCATTATTTGTTACAGAGTTTCCCTCAGAAGTGTTCCTCATTTCCACCAGCAAAGGGCCCCCAAATACACAAAGTGCCCTGCAGCCCGGCATGTATTTGGTGACGATGCCCATCAGCAGCCGCCTGTAGTCTAGTGTTTACTCCAGCAGTGCCCTGCTATTCAGACTGAAGAGATCGCTGAACACAACAGCCTTAAGTGCTCCTTGCTCTTCCTGCTTCAGCTGGCTATTGGGCAAGTGCGCTAAGCACCTGACTTCAGAGTTAGACAGTGCTGAATAAAACTTCACCCATTCATTTCTTTGTTTTTCACTTTTTGCAAACCCTGACATTCTTTTGATTTGGTTATTGTTTTGTCTTTTGTTTTAGCATTTCATTTTCATTACATCTCAAAAACCAGACACAAGAAAATTTACCTGGTTGCATATTTAGGGCCTCAAGTGAACCGCAAACATGAGAGCCCTGATGGAGGTGAAGCGTTGCCTCCATAAAACCTTTCCAATCTGCATGGGCTCCAGTTCTGGTTTCGTCAAAGGTTCGGGGGAGTAACCACATGGGCGGGATGCCTGAACGTGGAGGGGTGGGTTATGCGCTTCTTGGTGTGCTGTTGCATGTGATTGTCGATGTGGGTGGCGAGCTGATGGAGAGACTCCAAGATAGATGTCAAGTCAAGTCAATTTTATTTGTATAGCGCTTTTTACAAAAGATATTGTCACAAAGCAGCTTTACAGAGTTTAGGACCACCAGGCTTTTTCGGCGTCCCACTCCCATAACTCCGTAGCACAATCTAACACACATCCCAATTGTAGAGAAATCATGTATGCTAACTTAGAGTACTCCATGGGGAAGCGCAAGGGCTGCTGCTTGAAAATCAAGCGGCACTGCAGCAGGAATCCCCTACAGTGCTTAGCTTCCCCCGTGAAGCGCTCAGACACAGGAAGCAGAGTATCAAGCACAACAGACTCCGGGAAAGTAGCTGCCTCTCTCGATGTCAAGGTGTTGTCCATGACGACCACCTGGACAAGGTCCGACAGGCGCTGGGCAAGCTCAGCGAGCCTCTGGTCATGTCGGCCGAGTGTGTCTTTTTGGATTGTGCCAAACACAAAATAAATTTTATACACTAATGTCTGTATATTTTACAATATTGTGTCCTGTATAAAATATGCTTACAACTACAAAACATTTATGTCTTATTGGTCATTGTTGTAATAATTCTAACATAAACGATAAATGTGTGTTCTAAAGCAGTCCATTGTTGTCATTGTTAAAAATACATGTGGAGAAAAGCATTTTTAAATCACATATTCTATACAATTCAAGTTATGATGACTTATTTGGTTGTTGACCACAAGTAATGACAAGTAACAAGTAATGACAATAGGTTGTTTTTACATTTTTCTTTAAATTAATTATTTACATTAGGTCAATTATGATAATAAAAGATAATTTATTTTAAAATAAAGACAGCAAATAAATTATGTAAACTGTCAGTTAAAATACACTGCTCAAAACAAATAAAGGGATCACTTAAATAACACATCCTAGAGCTCAATGAGTGAAATATTCCATATGAAAATCTTAATTAATGAGTTAAGAACAAAATAAAAAATGAAATAAATAAAAATGATCAGTGTGAATCAAAATTATTATGCCATGGAGGTCGGGATTTCAAGTTTTATTTGTCACATACATAGTCATACATGGTACAACCGGCTGTGAAATGCCTTTTATGACGTCTCAGCCACATTATAAAAACAAAATATAAACTATTTTTTAAACTATAAACAACTACAAAACTTAATTTAACTATACCAATATAACATAAAAATAGAAACAATAGAAAAATATAAAGTGACCAGTGTAAAGTGTCTAGAGTGGAGTGCAGAGTGTCCAAAGTGTAAAGTGATGCGCAAAATAGTGCAGAAACCTGGATCAAAATGAACAGCAATTGTGCAATATTATATATCAATACATATATACAATATACAATACATATATCAATACATATCAATACATGTCTTTATACATATGCATATATATACACACATACAATATACATACATGTAAGAAAATATACTCTCATATTATATACATGTATCTACGCATATATATACACACACATATATTCATAAATTAGTATATTAGACCAGGTTGATATTTCCATTGAGAGTAAGAATAGCTTGTGGATAAAAGCTTTTTCTCATTCTCTCTGTTTTGGCTTTCAAAAAGCGCTTCCCTGACCGCAACAGAGAAAACAGTCCATTATTGGGGTGACTAGTGTCCTTGACTATCTTTTTGGCCCTTGACAAGCAATGTTTGCTGTATATTGACTGCAGGTCAGGAAGCTCAATCTGAATGATGCGCTCGGCTGAACACACCACCCTCTGGAGAGCCTGCTTGTCCTGCTAGGTGCTGCTGCCAAACCAAACAGTGATGTTCCCTGTTAAAATGCTTTTGATGGTGCAGGTGTAGAAGTTCTGCAGCACCTTGGAGGGCAATTTAAAGTATCTGAAG
>JAYDZG010523333.1:0-12822 GCA_034509265.1 Microcambeva bendego | reverse complement strand
GAATACTTATGACCATGTGATATTTCAGTTTTTCTTTTTTAATAAATTTGCAAAAAATCCTACATTTCTGTTTTTTTTTTATTTTAGCAAATGGCTGCAATGAATCAAAGAGTGAAAAATTTAAAGGGGTCTGAATACTTTCCGTACCCACTGTAGATGGAAAACGGAAGTTACACAGAAGTTACACTGTGTGTTTAGAAGTCTAGAGAAAGATTACAAAAGAGTGTCAATAAAACAGTGTATGCAGTGATATGTCGGTCATATAAAAATAGATGTAACTACCATATGATATATTCTGCTAGGCAAACCTTTGGAATGGTTGTGTGCATATGATTTAAACTCAAACTTTGAGTTCATAAAGAATATGTTTTTTAGAATTAGTCTATACTACAAATGAAAGCATTTCAATGCAAACAGATGGAATCAATTACCTTGGCAAAGTTCTCGGGGACACTGGAAAGTAACGATTGTTGAAAGAAATGCTGAAATCCCAGCTGCCCAATATGTACAAACTGAAATCAATCTGTATTTGCAATCTCAATTTTAGGTTGTTTTTCACAAAACGTGTGGAGCAAAATCTATAACAAATGTCAACAGAGAGCAATCTACAATAAAATGATCACATTTGGTGAATATTCCTACTTATTACTGAGGGTTCAGGTTTTTGTCACACCAGCTGCAGAATTTTGGGGAATGTAGGGCCATTTCTGTTCTAGAACACACATATTCTCACACATGCACATACACCTGCACAGCCATTTTACTAGCTCATGTTGCCCCATTTTTAATTGTGGGTGAAAACTGGAGTGCATGGAGGAAACCTACACATACACAGAAAGAACACCCAGCTGGGTACTTAACACTAGAAGCGCCGAGCCAGTTACACCTATGTCTACCTTGAAGCGCCAAGCACCGGTGTTTTGACCGCTGGGACATCTTACTAAACGCGTTGGTTAGTTGTGACTTACTTGTAGCGCCTTTGGACTGGGACGCTGCTACTGCCACAGAAAGATCGTTAGATGGCGCATGTTGCACAAAATTGTTTCTGTATGAGCTCAAGTCGCGGTTGGTCATCTGTGAAGCGTTTCGTTTCCAGACTCTTCCGGCATCAGTGGCCTGCAGTGAGGCCCTTTTAACCCACATGATATAAATATATGTGTAATAAATAAAATAAAATTCAAATCACTGCCAATTCAAACTGCTTCTTTCGTTTGCTGGTAATGTTATTTGTCCATTATTGTTTATACTGATCAATCAGATCTGCTCATTAGAACAGGTCAGACTCCAGTAGTACATTCTTCACGTTACCCTTCTGAGGATATCAGGAAGGGTTATATCATGCAAGTCTATTAGCAAACTGACAGTATATGTGATGAATTAGATGTAAGTTTTTCTCTAGGAGAGATGGGCTCATAGAGATCAGTTCCTTCTTGCAGGTGATACACAATACTGTTGGAGCAATGGGCCAAAATCCCTGCTGTGTGCTAACCTGGTGAAAAACTACAGGAAACGTTTGACCTCTGTAATTGCAAACAAAGGCTACTTTGGTGTTCAAATACTTATTTGAAGCAGTAACACACAAATAAATTATTAAAAAATCATACATTGTGATTTCCGGATTTGTTTTTATAGATTATGTCTCTCACAGTGGACATGCACCTAAGATGAAAATTTCAGACCCCTCTATGATTTCTAAGTGGGAGAACTTGCAAAGTCACAGGGTGTTCAAATACTTATTTTCCTCACTGTAAATGCTAATTTTAAATTAACATGCAAGTGTGTCCAATTTGGGAACGATTGGTATTCACTAACTTGTGCATGTTTTTCTAATGAATCTCCTGTTTATGAAGTGTTCCTGAATCTGGTGAAAGATTTTCAGGAAAGTCCATCTTATTCTTAATTTACTAACAGTTTGCTACAAAGGTTTCATGAATGAGGCCCATTGTTTCTGCTTCTAACATTAATTTTGATGATAAAATATTCACTTGCTTTCTAATATATCCCAGCCACTAACAGGTGCCATGAAGAAGAAATCATCAGTGTTAATCACTTCTCCTGTCAGTGGTCATAATGTAATTATATATGTTTTTTTTTTTCCTGGCAGACAAATAATCTGTTGGGATTTAAGTGGGATGTTGGAATGGAAGTGTCATCATATTACTCTTCAACAGCCTTTTTTTTTTCATTGATCATTGTTATGGTTACAGTCAGTTTTTGGCTATGGCTGTCAGTATTAATCTCTCAAGTTATTAAATTGACAGCCAAAAGCAACATCCAGCCAGTGACAAATCAGCACATTATAATTTATCTGTAGTCAAATGCTGTAGTAAAATGCAGATTTATCCACTGTAGATTTACACACACACACACACACACACACACACACACACACATACACACACACACATACATATGCACCGATCACCGATCTAGCATAACATTATGACCACCGTGCTAATATTCTGCTGGTTCCTCCCCGAAACCACCCCGCAACTGTGATGCACTGTGTATTCTAACACAATTTTATCAGAACCAGCACTTCAACAGCAATTTTAGCTACAGCATTGCTGTGTGGAGAAAGGAGAAACATCCAGAAGCACAGCTATTTCTACTGCACTCCACCAATCAGACAACAGTCACTCCTCAATAAAAGGCAAAGACAGCCTCCTCTCATGACTCTCAGACCATAAGAAACCAAATTATTATTATTATTATTATTATTATTATTATTATTATTATTATTATTATTATTATTGTTATTATAAAACCTTATTTTCTAAATAATTAAATAACAATTAACATTTTAATGGGTTTCCTGCTGGAAGCAAATCACAAATGTAAGGGATAACAATTATGAAAGAAGCAATCCTTCATATAATTATCTGGCTTAAGGATCAAGTTCAACAGCTTAAATTTGTTTGAATTCTTCACTGCAGCACCAGCAATTACTGCAGAAACTCAGATTTAGACCAGCTCAACATACAGGGGAAAGAGTTCAAGATGGGGAGTTTTCAATAGGTATTGCTACAACAGCAATACCTATTGTCAGGTTAAGGTGTTAACATAAGTGGTACATGAATGCAGAAGGTGTAGTGTAATTTTACCTAAGTACCAGTGTAGTAAAAGATACACCCACAAATGTATAGTGCAACAAAACGTGTATAGGGGACATGGATCAGAGCTGGCAGAGAATAAATATAATCTTCCCTATTGCTGCTTATAGAAGAGCCCTACTGGTGTGAAATGCAAATAAAAAAAATGTAACCAACATATGAATAAGGTCCTAATCTTTACACAAAATGAGATTTTCCTTAGGGTCTCCTTTTTACCATGCACAGGAATGGGACAAAACTAATCATCTGTCTGTTCTACATTCAGATCAGGATGTAGTTTTACTGCTCTAATTTTCATGTGAAAATTCATATCCACCCCTCAACACCCTCAGTAGATGAATTACAAATCTCACTTATTTGGAACCCATCAGGATCTCATTTGCATCTCTAAGGTAGCTGAAAGTCAATTGGTTACATTTTGCAGAATCCAATTATAACATCTCAGCCCTGACTGCTTAAATCGACTTTGATATGTGGACATTTTACATTATATTAGATTCATTTATATTTAATACATTTTCTCATTCAACATTTATCCAAAGCGACTTACAGAACTGTGACAAAATACAATCTGAGCAATTGATAGTTAAGGGCATTGTTTAAGGACCCATCAGCAGCAATCTGGCAGTAATGGAGCTTGAACCTTCAACCCTCTGATTACTAACCCAGTACCTGAACTGCTAGTCCACAACTTTCCCATAATGTCAAACGTTTCAATTCAAAATCATGGGCATTAAATTCAGTATTTTCAATTCTGTTGTTCTTAAAACCCCAACCTGCTTTTCACAACATATCAGACCATCTGTGGAAATGTCTTGCCTGTTTGATGAATGCAGCATTTGTGAGGTCAGGCACTAATGTTTGATGAATCATCTTGGCTCACAATCATCCCTTCTGTTTCTTACACTAGTGATCATTTAATGTGAGGTCAGGCCACAAAAGACTTGTTTTCATGAACCTCTCTATATGGCTTGGATGAGAACATGAAGTAACCACTACATCACGGATGCCCATACATTGGCTTTCAAGCTCTACTAGTTTAGTTGACAGGTCATCGCAATCTGCATTTAAATGTTCTGTTCCCATATTGATATGTAGCATTACAGACAAACAACTGAAAAATCACACTAATCTTATTCTGATGATTTGCACTGAATGGTGTCAGTCAGGTTTATAACTGTACGGTATAAGAGAATATCTACTGATATACCAATGCTCAAGCAGCTGCCAAGTGTTCATCAGGAAGAGTCGACCAATATTTAGAATTAATTATTTTGTGGGAAAATGCTGATTAAAATCAAGTAGGCTGATCCAAAATTTATGTTATAAATTTTGCATGCTTTTCCTCAGCCAGCAAGTTCAACAACTGTCGAGCAGAGGTCCTCTACTCCTAGAAATGTCAAATTGAAGGTTAAAAATGATCAATTTGTTTCTTGTACATATGAATTAAATGAATTAAACCGTTTAAGATTTCTTTGAGCTTGGTTATGTGCTGATCTACACAAATGTAGGATACAAAAGGAAAAATGCAAAAATGGCTGCTGATGAATGAACATGTTCTAGATTGGCATATTTTAAGGTGTCTTGATATTAGAAATGACAAAAAAATGCCAATTAAATTACCAGTGGCTACATTTCCTGTCAATCACATTGACTTGTTAAATGAGGTGCAATCCACCAATGTGATTTATGCGATTGACGTATTGGGCCTGAATTTCAAATAAATTGCGGTTTGGGAGCAAAGCCTCTAATCTTTTGTTCACACTCTTCAAGTTTTTATTTCCATTTGGTGGTAAATAATCTGTATGTACAGTGCATCCGGAAAGTATTTATAGCGATCCTATGACATTTTTGCAAATTCACCGCACTTCACTTTTTCCACATTTTATGTTACAGCCTTTTTCTTATTAAAAATTTGCAACAACAAAAAATAACATGTACTACATAAGGGATTACTTCATTTGCCATGACACTCAAAATTTAACTTGTGTTTCCACTGATCATCGTTCAGTTGATTGGACATGATTTGGAAAAGTGCACATCTGTATAGGTCCCAAAGTTCAAAGTACATGTCAGACCACAAACCAAGCCATGAAGTCCAAGGAATTTGTCTGTAATTGTCTGTAATTCCTTGTCTGTAATTGTCTGACCTTCAAGAAAGGATTGTTTTGAGACACAGATCTGGGGAAGAGTACAGAAAAAAATCTGCAGCAATGAGTACAGTGGCCTCCATCATTGGTAAATGGAAGAAGTTTAGAACCACCAGGACTCTTCTTAGAGCTGGCCACCCGGTCAATCTGAGTGATAAAGGTAGAAGGGCCTTGGTCAGGGAGGTGACCAAGAACCCTCCCTGAACCAAGGTCACCATGACAGAGCTTCAGCATTGCTCTTTGGAGAGAGGAGAAACTTCCAGAAGGTCAAACATTACTGCTGCCCTCCATCAATCAGGCTTGTATTTGCCCAATCTGCCTCCTAATCTACTTGAGGCAAAAGTGCCTCAACAAAGAATTGAGCAGACATTGTGTATACTTATGTACAGTGGGCCAGTATTTAGTCAGCCACTGATTGTGCAAGTTCTCCTGCTTAGAGAGATGAGAGAGGTCTGTAAGACAGAATGGCGAAAGAATTCCAGGAAATCACATTGTAAGATTTTTAAAGAGTTTATTTGAAATTATGGTGGAAAATAAATATTTGGTCAATAACAAAATTTCAACTCAGTACTTTGTACCATAACCTTTGTTGGCAATGACTGAGGTCAAACATTTTCTGTAAGTCTTCACCAGATTTGCACACACTGTAGCTGGAATTTTGGCCCATTCCTCCATGCAGACCTCCTCTAGAGCAGTGATGTTTTGGGTATGTCGCTGGGCAACACAGACTTTAAACTCAGTCCACATATTTTCTGTGGGGTTGAGGTCTGGATACTGGCTAGGTCACTCCAGGACCTTGAAATGCTTTTTACGGAGCCACTCCTTTGTTGCCTGAGCAGTGTGTTTGGGATCTTTGGCATGCTGGAAGACCCAGCCATGTTCCATCTTCCTTCTCTCACTGATTGAAGGAGGTTTTGGCTTAAAATATCATAATGCATGGCCCTGTTCATTCTTCCCTTAACACGGATCAGTCGTCCTGCACCCTTTGCAGCAAAACAGCCCCAGCAATAGGTTTAGGGACATTGTCGGGCTCTGATCCTAAGACACCATGTCTACATCTCCTTCTGGCTGAACCATTTGAAACTTCTATCAATGCCCCGTTGCTGGATGGCCGTTGCCTAGCTCGTATCACATCACGGACCCTCCGGTCACCCTTATTCTTGCTGGCAATCACAGAGAACCTATTTATCTTGCCCTGAACAACTCTCCTCAGGCACCAGTAGTGTTAATATTCCCCTGGCTGGCATGGCACAACCCTCAATTTGACTAGCAACACTGGAAGATTCGAGCCTGGAGCGATCTCTGCCATCTTAGTTCCATGGTCCAGGTGACCATCAAATCTTTACTTGCCCCTACACCAGGACTGGATCTGTCCAATATACCAGAATATTATCATGAATTCCAGGAGGTTTTTCACAAAGATCTAGCATGCACCTTGCCCCTTCCATAGGCCGTATGACTGTGCCAACGATCTGCTGCCCGGAGCCCCGTTAACCAAGAGCCACTTGTTCCAACTGTCCCGTCCCGAGAAAGAAGCAATAGAGAAATACATTGTAAAGAGTCTAGAGGCTGGCCTTATTCCCCCTTCTCGTCTCCACTAGGGGTAGGATTTTTCTTTGTGGAGAAAAAAGACGGCTCCCTCAGACCGTGTATTAATTATATGGGACTTAATCAGATTACGGTCCGCAATCGATACCCTCTCCCTCTCACAGCCTCCGCTTTCAAGTCATTACTAGGTGCCACCATTTTCACCAAGCTGGATCTGCACAATGCCTTCCACCTCGTGCACATTTGTGATGGCAATGAGTGGAAGACTGCTTTTAACATGCCATTAGGCTAATTCAATTACCGGGTCCTTCCCTTCTTCCTCACCAATGCCCCAGCCATATTCCAGGCCCTGGTAAATGACGTACTGAGAGACTTCCTAGACAGTTTTGTACCTTGAAGACATTCTCATCTTCTCCCGGTTGGTAGATGAACACGTCTCTCATGTACGTTGGGTACGGTCCAGTCTCCTCCTGAACAGCCTATTTTGAAACCCCGGGAAGGTCCCCGATAAAATAAAGGGGGTACATGATCCCCCCCCTTTCTAATCGCAAAGAGCTCCATCGTTTCTTGGGCTTTGCAAATTTCTACAGGCGGTTCATCAGGGACTACAGCCACCCTGCCTTACCCATCATGCGCCTCACCTCATTTGACCTCGGCCCCGGTCCTAGTTCAGCCTGACCTTAAGGTCCAGTTTGTGGTCGAGGTTGATACTTCTGACTTGGAAGTGGGGACCCTCCCTTCCCAGCACACCGGCCAAAATTATAGGCTTCACCCTTGCACCTTCATTTCTCATAAACTCTCTGCAGCAGAGTGGAACTATGACATCAGGCCTGGCTGTTAAGCTGGCTTTGGAAGAATTGAGGTACTGGCTGAAGGGTGCTGAGCTGCCTTTTGTCATCTGGACAGACCACAAAAACATGTCCTATGTTCAGACGGTGAAGTGGCTAAACTATAGACAAGCTTGCTGGGTGCTCTTTTTCAGACAGTTCAATTTCATACTCAGTTATCGGCCAGGTTCGCGTAACACCAAACCTGATGCCTCATCAATCAAACCAATGGGCAATGTGAGTGTGCCAATAAGGAGGTTGAGACAGCTCTTCACTGCACCGTGGCGGATAGAACCACCTGATGGAGAAAATTCTTGGGTGGGGTTGAATACACCACACCCTCAAGTGCTCCCCATTTAAGGCATCCCTTGGATACCAGCTGACCCTAGTGGCACCCCTAACCATACCCTTGGTCGAACATCCCAGGCACCACTGCCAACGGGTGTGAAGGCTCACCCACACAGACATCCAAGGGGCCTGTACCATGGCCAAGTGCTCAGCCAACCATCACCTCAGGCCAAGTCCCACCTATACCCCTGGACAAGAGGTCTGGCTATCGGCCAATAACATCCCACTTCACACCCCCTCTCAGAAACTGGCACCCCATTTCATTAGACCTTATATTATTGGAAGAATCATCAACCCAACCTCCCTTTGTCTCAAACTCCCTAGCCATATGTGGATTCACCCTATATTTCATGTCTTTAAATTAAAAACTGTTGTCTTGTCCACTCTATTCCCTCCTACCTGATCTCTTCCACCACCACCCCAGCTCATCGTTCCCCAGCATTCATAGTATGCCGCCTCATGGACTCCAGACTGCATGACAGAAATTTTCAATTCTTAGCGGATTGGGAATGATATGAGATGGAGGACAGATCCTGGGTACCCTGTTCCCACATCCTGGACCCTGATCTCATCCCCTAGTTTCACCGTGACCACCCTACAAGCCAGGTAGGGTTCATGGATGCCCCGTTAAGGGGGGAACACTACTCCTAGATTTAAATGTATTAGTTGATTTTTAAGCAATGAAAATATTTGACTTCAGAATGCTGGACTACATTGCAGAACTGTCAAGAAAAAATCATACCTCATACTGGCCAATGACAAGAAAAGACTGTGATAGGTCAAAGAGAAAAGGCATTGGCTTTTTCTTAGCAATTTTGCCAATAAGTCCAGCTTTCTGTTGATGCTGACACGGGTGTTTGACAGGTTCCATTTATTGCAGCTGTCGCATGACAACATGTAAGGTGTCTTTGTCTCAAACTGAAAAATATAAGATATTTTTCAGATGCGCATTTGGTCTCCCACTCCTTTTCTATCTTTATTAGAGCCAGTTTGTTCTTCTCTCTGAAGGTGGTAGTTTAGAGCAGGGTCTTCAAAGTCTAACACTGTGAGAGATCACTTTCCCTAACCCAAAAATGCTAATTACAATGTGCCTCCAAACCCTATGCCTCTGGATCCCATAAACGGACCCAACAAGTAACAAAACTGACCCTGCAAGCAGACAAACACCTGGGAGCCTTGAAAGTATGACACATGCACTGAATTAGTGCTAATTGTACTAAGCTAAGAGACGTGATCTGTAAAGCTGGTCCCCTCTGCTGGCCGAGTTTCGGGTCTACGTTCCCTTCCGCCACAGGGCTGAGTCAGAGACGTCAGCCCAGCGATCAGGGCACCTCTTTTTGTTTTGGTAATTTTCATTTGTTTTTGTGTTGTTTGTTTCTGTTTGTTTTTATTTTACAGGAGCGAGTCCCTGCCCGGGGCTGTCAGCGTAGCCACCACCATCAGCGTTAACAACATCTTCCGACAAAGCAAATTTTTGGGTTTGCTGTAGCACAACACAAACGTGTCTGACTCGACCTTGGGAGTCCAGGGTTTGAGCCCCGGGTGACACTTGCTTCACTTGCTTGGTCCAACTACCAAGAGGGCTGATTTTTAGTTGACCTTTTATTTATTTTTAATCATTTTTAAACGCTGTCTTTATTTTATTCTGTTTTAATAAACTCGTGTTGACTCATTTGCATCTTTTTATTTTGCCCTGTCTCCCGCATAACACATTACACACAGAATGATATATTTAAAAAGCTTATTTCTTTTTATTTTGAGGATTTTAACTGACAACTAATGAAAATCCCAAATTCAGTATCTTAGAAAATTAGAATATTACTTAAGACCAATACTAAAAAGGATTTTTAGAAATTTTGGCCAACTGAAAAGTATTAGCATGTACAGCACTCAATATTTAGTCGGAGCTCCTTTGGCCAGGATTACTGCAGCAATGTGGCATGGCATGAAGTTGATCAGTCTGTGGCACTGCTCAGGTGTAATGAGAGTCCAGGTTGCACTGATGGTGGCCTTCAGCTCTTCTGAATTGTTAGGTCTGGCATATTGAATCTTATTCACAATACCCCATAGATTTTCTATGAACAGGGATGCCATGGTCCTTAAACCAGGCACTGGTAGCTTTGGAACTGTGTGCAGGTACCTAGTCCTGTTGGAAAATGAAATCTGCATCTCCATAAAGTTGGTCGGCAGAAGGAAGCATGAAGTGCTCTAAAACTTTCTGGTAGATGGCTGCATTGACCTTGGACCTCAGAAAACACAATGGACCAACACCAGCATATGACTAGGCACTCCAAACCATCACTGACTGTGGAAACTTTACACTGGACCTCAAGCAACATGGATTCTGTGCCCCTCTTCCTCCAGACTCTGGGACCTTGATTTCCAAAGGAAATGCAAAATTTACTTTCATCATAACTTTGGACCACTCAGCAGCAGTCCAGTCCTTTTTGTCTTTAGCCCAGGTGAGATGTTTCTGATGCTGTCTCTTGTTCAAGAGGCTTGACAGAAGGAATGCGACAGCTGAAACCCATGTCATGCATACGTCTGTGCGTGATGGTTCTTGAAGCACTGACTCCAGCTGCATTCCACTTTTTGTGAATCTCCCCCACATTTTTGAATGGGTTTTCTTTCACAATCCTCTCCAGGATGCAATTATCCCGATTGCTTGTAAACTTTTTTTCTACCACATATTTTCCTTCCCCTCACCTCTCTATTATGTGCTTGGACACAGAGCTCTGTAAACAGCCAGCCTCTTTAGCAATTACCTTTTGTGTCTTTGCAAGGTGTGAATGGTCGTTTTTTGGACAACTGTCAAGTCAGCAGTCTTCCCCATGATTGTGTAGCCTACAGAACTGGACTGAGAGAACATTTAAAGGCCTGTGCAGGTGTTTTAAGTTAATTAACTGATTATAGTGTGTCACGAGGTGTCTCCAAAATTGAACCATTTCACATTATTCTAATTTTCTGACATACTGAATTTGGGATTTTCATTAGTTGTCAGTTACAATCAGCGGAATTAAAAGAAATAAACATTTGAAATATATCAGTCTGTGTGTAATGAATGAAATAATGTTTGATTCTTTTGAGCAAAACCTTTTGCAAAAACAAAGTATTTTTTGAACTGTAAAACAGGGATGTTAAAAACCCAATAAATCAATGTGAGTCCTTAATACTGCTCATGTTAAGTGTCACCACACAGATCATGATCAGAATTAATGATTTGGCAAGGCTCTAATGGCAGATGCCTTTTCTGGCATGACCCTCCTATTTATTTAGGCTAGGGAAAGGTCTGTCCTGCAACTTGCCCCCTGTCCAGGATGTTTCTCTAGGTCTTGCACCCATTGAAAAGGTTGAGACAGACACCAGCCTCCCCCTCCCCAGCAAATCAGATTAGATAGGTGTTTAAGAAAGTGAGTGACAACATTCTAAATGACATCTTACTTCCATATTTTAAATATACCACAGAGTGATGCTGACTGTTACAGGTGACATATCAGAAATAGCATAAATAATTTATATATAATGCATATGAAAATAATTTCACTACAATCATAATAATTATTGGATCTGTTTGGACGACTACTGCCACTAAAAGCATCTGCAGGTAATTTAGGTCACACTTGTCACAGGCAGTAATTCTCAAATATAAACAGATGGTTCTGCTAGATGTGCGGCTTTTGAACATTAAATGTAAAAGAATTGGTTGCTTATTATAATGCATAAAAGTCTATAATGTGCTTTAATGGTTGTGTCAGGCACTGATGCTGTGGAGAGCATCGCTTCTTCAAATGAAAATGGGTATTTGTGACAGATCAACAAGCCTGTAAAAACACAGTGGGCTTTGAGAGGAAGCTATTGAAGCTTGAAGCTTAGTATGGCTAGTGAAAACATAGTCATTTGTGGTACGTGGGTGTAAATGACTGTCATTCAACATTAAGAAGCTGAGTTAATGATATGAAGAAACATATGGGATGCTTACTTCCTTGTTTACCATTCAGGATTAATGTGTAGTCATTGTAATGTGATACACGTACAAACAACTTCATTAGAATCTCATGTATACATTCATTGACTTTTTTAGATGCATTCTACATCTCCATCTATTAGTAGAAAAGCACTTGCTGTAGCTTGAAAATATTATCAACTGACCAAATAAAATTGTAAATGTATTATTTTTCATCATGAGAATAATATCATATCCAGCAACAGTACCATTTTTAAATGTACTTTTAAATGTACAAAACAAGCCTTTTAACAAACCATTAGACTTCTTAGTCTTTTTTTAATCTTTGTAGTATTACAAGCTTAAATATTTAGTTGATTACTTTTAATGGAACCTTTTTTACACAGACAAAAATACCAAAAACACCCACCATCATCAAACCTCAGTGATCAGACAAGGGAAGCTAAACGACATAAATCCTACATCCCTGATCCCAGAATTTTCTCTGATCAACAGCCCCCAATCTCTACCCCTTTGTCTATATTTGGGTGGACAGCCCCAGTCTTGGAGAGCAGAAATCAGAGGCAGCCAGAAGCAAAAATGTAGCGTCAGGAAATCTGACAAACCCCTATGTTGGGGTATAAAATATTATGATTATGCTGTTCTTTCCATATGATTAATGTAGTTTATTTTGTTCACTTATTACTTTATATTTACAGTTTTGATTCTGTGTTTTTGATGTCTGTATTAGAACATATAATCTTTTGAAGACCGAAACATATTCATTTCTGTCTGCATATAATCGTCACAGTATCGTAATGCATCATGCATGTATCACAATGATTTAGCAAGCTAATCCTTTACGTACATTCTGTTTGTTCCCAATGATTAAT
>JAYDZG010522394.1:0-41672 GCA_034509265.1 Microcambeva bendego | reverse complement strand
CAATCTTCTCCAGTTGCTTCTCTAATCTTTTTGGATCTTCAAATGGGATATAGGTTGACCCTCCAACGCGAACGCCATGCCTTCGTACCTTGCCCGCTTCCGTTGACTGCACAAGTCCATCAGATAGCAAAAAGTGTAGTGTACATATGACATTACGATTAACTTCGATTTTTGGTGCATTATCAACAAGATAACGAATAGCTTCCTTGTGATTTAAAATCATCGCCTTCTCTTCATCGAGCTTTCCTTCGGCAGTATCGCCATGAAGCAGCAAACGTTCAGTATCTAACAAGGAATAGGTATTTCCCTCTAAGCGCGAGGAGTTATATGACAGATCAATGATCAGCCTATTAAAAATTTGATGAGCGTAAGTGCCTGCTGGATCTTTGGCATTAGATCGCTCCCCTGATGCTTGCAACTGCCGTCGCAACACCTCTGATAAATAGTAGCTAGAATTAGGCTGATAGCTATCAAACCAATCGTCAGCATAGGCAACAGGTTGTCGCTCAAACAAGGGCCTCTTCACGAACTCAATAACTTTCAGACTTGCCGAACTAAAACAACTGCTTATTTCGTCTTTAGCCTCTTCCGATCGACCTACTACAATATATTTAGTTCCGCGCTTTTGACCTATTTTCTTAACAGCTCCCTCTCTAACTAGAAGCTGCAACCATCTCCTGACTAATCTTTCCTTAAAATCTTCTCCCAATCTATTCATCAGCTCTGGCAGACCGATCGGTTCGAATTCCAAACCTAGTGCCCTCAATACAATCATTTTATTGTCACGTAAGCTCATTACGGCCACCTTTGTCTTATACGGCCATTTTAACTGAAATACGGCCATTTTTTCAAGTTATTTGGCCTTATTTAAAGAAGAATGGCCGTATTTGAAAAAATACGGCCATTCTTTGCTTAGTGTATTCCAATCAAAAGTTTCAAATGCTTCTCTCCTCTTCCAATTATTCGAAGGCTTTGCTTTCATGAATGAGGGCGGAGATTATGAAAATACAGAGCTGCACTCTCAGATTCTTGAACCGCAACTTTAACTCTAGCAAACATCTCTCTTTCAAATTTCTCAATCGAGCTTGGCCAATCTATAGGCTTTAGAGAAGAAGCTAGTAAAGTTGATAATAATCTGGCGTCTTCAAATACATTATTTCCACCTAGCCCTCGGTCTGGAGGCATGGCATGGGCTGAATCGCCAACAAGAGTCACCCTACCTGAAGGAACTATAGGAAATAGGTTAGAGTCAGGAAATTGAGTCGTGCGTAAAAGCCAAGGGGCCATTATTGCTTCTGCTGGAGTATCGTAGACTAGCTTTTTCAAATTCTCATGCCAAGGTTCATTTTTCATCAACTGCTTACAATGATCTAATATTCGCTTACGACATTCTAATCCTTGATCAAACCGATACCAAGGAGCATTGCGATCTCCTATGTCTTCTACAAATACCCAGTAAATGGTAGGACTTCTATCTGCTCGTTCTGAAAAACATACACCGATGGAATGCGAATTAGGTCCCACAAAACGAACCATTCCCGTTTTATTTAATGGAAGCAGCGCGTCCCATTCTGGGGTGCGGTCAATCTGTCCGCCCAAAATAGCGCGATTATGATCAATTACTTTTGGAATCGATCCAAGACGATTTCCGTACACTGATGGCAAAAGTTCTCTTACGATAGATTTTGCTCCATCGCACCCAACAAGCAAGTCTCCGGCGGCAGATGATCCATCCTCAAAATGGGCCATCACTTGATTCCCATCATCTTCAAGCATGACAAGACGCTTGTTCCATTGAATATGGACTCCTTCCGACAATAGACTTCTTAACTCTGAGCGAAGAAACTGGATAGCTTCATCCTGTCCTTGCGGAAGACTGAAAAGAGGTTTCATTTGTTCATTTGCGCAGATAAATCCATTGCCAACATCAGCAACCTTGGCCAAGGATAAACGACTCATTTTTTCATTGGGCAATAATGCAGACAATGCATTTATACCCAATGATCTAATTGAAATCCGGTATCCTTGAGGTCGACTTGTAGGGCTTTCATCTCTTTCAAAAACTGTGACATCAAATCCAGTCTTGATAAGGCCTTGAGCTAAAGCCAATCCGCCAAGTCCCGCGCCAATAATTAATATTTTGTTTTGTATTTTATTTACCGTTTTCATCATTCAACCATTTAATTTCAGACTCAAGATGAGCTAATCCGTATCTCAATGCTGTGAGACGGATCGCTTTATGAGGTGAGTCAGTTATACTTTCTAGTCTCTCTTCAATTTTTTTATATTCTTCATAGATCTTTTCAATTTTCTCTAATCTCTCCTGAAACAGTCGAATCATCTCACGGCGATCTGTTACAAAAAAGAGTTTGAGAAGAAACTCATTACGCGGGGTTTCCTCGCTTGTCGGACTTTTAAGCCAAGCCTTAAATTCCATCCGTCCAGCTTCAGTAATAGAAAATACTTCTTTCTTTTTCTTTCCCACATTGACCACTTTCGAAAAAGTTTTTCCTTCCTCAGACAAAATCTTCAACATTGGATAGATGGTCGAATCAGATTCACGCCAGAAATAAACGGTTGATCTCTTCATAAGAGATTTAATCTCATAGCCAGTGCTTGGGGCATCAAGAAGGATTCCCAAAATCGCATATCTTGTTTTGTTGGGTGATTTCATTAAAAATACCTAGTTGCTGGGTATTTTAAAGGGGTAAGTAATTTATATACAATTATAAATAATTTTTACTGAGCACGCCTAATAATCTGATCTGCTTTCAAAAAAAACAAAACAATTGACCGATCGGTCAATTTTTGTTATTCTTTCCATTTTGATTATCGAAACCCGTCATCTTATAGGGGCATATGAAACAACTCAGTGACTTAAAAAATGTTGGAAGAGCAACACTTGAAGATTTGCATCTTTTAGGCATCCATACTGTGGAGGAACTGTCAAATAAAAATCCCACCGTCTTGTTTCACGAACTGGAAAGATGTACACAAACAAGACAAGACCCCTGTGTATGGGATGTATTTGCAGCGATCATTCATGAAGCTTCTGGTGGAGAGCCTGCTGCCTGGTGGAAATGGACAAGTAAACGCAAGATCCTTCAAAAAAAGGGTCTGCTAAATCATATAGTTCAAAATCCCAAAAAATGAGACGAGATGGATACAAAGGAAAAACTTCTCACCGCAGCTCTTAAGGTTTTTGCAGCTAATGGCTATCATGGCAGTAGCGTAGCTGATATTGCTAAGCAAGCAAAGGTTTCAAAAGCTCTTTTTTATCACTATTTTGATAGTAAAAAAGAGCTGCTAATCATCTTTGCAAAACAAAGATTAGAAGAGTGGACGCCTCTCATAGAAAACCTAGAAACAATCAAAGACCCTAAAGAACGTATCGTGTTTTTAATCGATTTTGTCTTAAGCGAGCTAGAAATAAGATCAGATTGGCTGCGCTTTCTCTATATGCTCTATTTGTCAACAGAAGGTACCGCTGCTATTAGAGAAGCCATGCAAAAATATAAGATGTGGTTTGACCGTCTTTTCACTGCAGAACGACAACTCTACAAAGACCTTGGCTATGCTGATCCTGATGATGAAGCAACTTATCTCCGCTCAGTTCTTCAGGGTATTAGCTTAGAATATCTGTTAAGTGGGAAAAATTATCCCCTAAAAACTATGAAAGAAAAAATCATCATGAGGTACCTATGATCAGTTCATTGGCAGCTAAAACTACTAGCCCTAAAATCTCCATCTACATTGCCTCAAGCATTGATGGCTATATTGCCCGTAAAGATGGTGGTCTTGATTGGCTAGAGTATGGTCATGTAGGTGATGAGGACTACGGCTTTAAGAAATTTATTAATAGCATTGATGCATTAGTTCTTGGTAGAAACACGTATGAAGTAGTCTCTTCCTTTGGTGAATGGCCCTATAAGGGCAAAAGGGTGATCGTGCTTAGTAATACATTAAAAGAAGTTAGGGAAGAAGCAGAGTTGTTTTGTGGACAACTGACCGATCTAGTAGCTATGCTTTGTTCTAAAGGTATCAAGCATGTGTGGGTTGATGGGGGGATTACTGTATCTAAATTTTTGGAGTTAGGACTCGTAGATGATATCACAATATCTGTAATAGCTACCGTTTTAGGATCAGGAATCCCACTCTTTAGCACCATGAATAGAGAACATAAATGTCGTCTTCTATCTACTGAATCTTATCCAAGCGGTTTAGTGCAGTTGAAATATGAGGTAGTTAAGTGATCCGTATTCGATTCTCTCCACATCTAATTTTTGGATGCTTTTTGTAGCTCATCAAGGTATAAGTGTTGCCATTATCATAGGGTTCATTTTGTAATTATGCGTACTGAGTTTAGAGGATTTTCTGCTGCAGAACCTTCAAGTCTTAATGACAAGGTTTGTATCACTATAGAGGAAAGTAATATGTCATTGTCGGAAAAAGAAGTTTTGACCAAGGCTACTAATAATTATATTAAGATACTTAATCAAATTGGAACATTACAAACAGATTACCAGTCAAAGGACATAGAACCTCTCTGCTCGACAAACTGCAAGAAAGTGCGTAATGGAAAAGTGCTTTTTGAAGGAAAAGAACATTTTGCTGCTCAACTTGATGCAGGCAAAGAATGGCTTGGGGCTTGGTCGATGAATGTGCAAGAAGTGCTCATAATGACCGATAACCGAACAGCGGTTATTCGCTATGAGCTTGCCACAGAAAAAGAAGACGATTTGGTCATTATTGTTATCCTTCGCTTTGATTCAAATTATCTGATTAGTGAGATAAATGAAGTTCATAATAAAGTGGAAAAATAGAGAGTATTCTCCTTGCATGTTATTTTGAATTTTTTGAAGAACAATTGCTTTTGATCGCAGTTTGTAGCCATTGCTTCCTCTGTTATTCAAATTTGTCTAGTTAGAATGCTGACTTTCTTCTTAATCAGCGAGTAGCTGGCTTGCTAAATCCTTAGCTAGCTTGCCATCTGCAGAGCTATTGAGTTTCATGACCGCTTTCATAACTAATCCTAAATCTTTTTTGGTTTTAGCTCCCGATTCCAAAATAGCCCGTTCAACGAGCTTTTTTGTTTCTTCAGCAGAAAGTGGTTTTGGTAAAAACTCTTGAATGATTTTTAGCTCACTTCTTAGCTGTTCAGCAGCTTCTGGGCGATTGACTGCTTGCGCTTGTTCCATGGCCTCGTGAATACTTCCATAGTATGTTTTGAATAGCTTTAAGACCTCTGTGTCAGGCAGTGAGCAACGAGCATCCACAGTCATAATTTTTGATTTAAGCATTCGCAAAGTGGATAGTCGAATTTGATCTCTGCTTCTCATTGCATCTTTGATGCCTTCATTTAGTTGCTCAATAATTGTCATGGGTGCCTTCGCTTTTAGACACGATATTTGAAAAAAGAATCATTTTTTGCCAGTAAAAAATTTTGAATATACCTTTCACTTCCAAATCTCAAAAAGCTAAATGCTAAAAACTTGCCTTTATTCTTTTAATATCTATAAAATCTTCCCTCCGAAACTGAGACTGTTCAAAAGAGATATTTTTATAAGTCGATTATTCAAAGGTTGTTGTTATGATTATTTTTAGCTGTGTGCTTTTGTTTTTTATGTTAACTCTTTCTTTTAGCTTATTTTTAGTTCATCAACAAACAGCTGTTGTTGTTGAAAGATTTGGGCGCTTCTCTCGCATCGCCAAGCCAGGGTTAAATTTTAAAATGCCTTTTATAGAAAAAATAGCGGGGAAAGTAAATTTAAAAATCAAACAATTAGATGTGCATATTGAGACAAAGACTCAAGACAATGTTTTTGTCAAAATCACATGCGCTGTTCAATATGGTGCGATGCCATCTGCCATCTATGACGCTTTTTATCGCCTTGAATCTCCTTCTCAGCAGATTCAAGCCTTCGTTTTTGATGTCGTGCGAGCAAAAGTACCAACGATTGAATTGGACGATGTTTTTTCAAAAAAAGATGAGATTGCCAAAGAAGTCAAAGATGAGCTTCGAGAGATTATGGCAGAATTTGGATATGAAATCATCAAGGCACTTGTTACCGATATTGAACCGAATCAAAACATCAAAGATGCAATGAATGAAATTAATACAGCTCAAAGACTGCGTATTGCAGCCAATGAAAAAGGGGAAGCAGAGAAGATTTTACGTGTTAAACAAGCAGAAGGGGAAGCTGAGGCTAATATATTGCATGGAAAAGGGGTTGCTGGGCAAAGACAGGCCATTATAGAAGGATTAAGCCAATCATTAGAAGAGATGCATAAACAGATTCCTACGATGCACGTTGAAAAAGCAACAGAGATGATTTTGATGATTCAGTATTTTGATATGCTTCGAGAGCTGGGGTCATCTTCCAAAACAAATACAATCTTTGTTCCTCATTCTCCTTCAAATGCCAATGCAATCGCAGATCAAATTCGAGAAACCATGTTTTCATCTTCTAAAATTTCAGAAACATTAAAAGAGATGCACAGTAGTCAAAAAAATTAGTAAATCTTTATTCTTTCTCTGCCTGAGTATCGAGAGATAAATGCTGCTTTCTTACATGTAAAGCAGCATAAAGTAGTAAGCTTATAGCTGTACAAACAATAGCAAGAATACTCATAGGTCGTATGGTTCCATCAAACCCTCTTGCTGCAACCCATACTAAACCCGATGATAAGAATAATCTAAGGGATTGGGTTAACGACATAGCCGAACCTTTTAGACCATCCCCTAGATGAGTCATAGAGTAGGTAAAATAGATGGTCACTGCAAGAGCGCATCCAAAACTGGCCGTAGACATCGCAACGATTACTAATAAAGGTGAAGATATGGTTAAAAACGACAAGACTGCAAGAAGCACAACTCCTAATATGTAAAGCATGCTTCCCAAAGCTTTTGTAGAAATCATTCCAGTTTTTTTGATTAAATAAGCTCCACTCATGCTACCTACAAAAAAAACTCCCATAATTGCCGTTTGATAGTATCCAAAAACTTCTTTAGGCACCTCTAAGTAATCAACAAAAATTAATGAAAGATTAGCAATGAAAACAATCACCATACTAAAGGCCAAGCACCATATGAAAGTATGAGCCATAAATGGAAAGTTTTTGAGAATGGAGTAATAGCTTTTCAAAACATTAGGCAAACTCAGTTTGACTCTTTTGTCTATAGGCAGAGTTTCTTTAATAAAAAACCAAATTGAAAGGCACGAAAGGGTTGCAAGAACGGCGATTAAATAAAAATTCGCTCTCCATCCTACAGAAAGACTGATCCAATTGCCAAGCATGGGGGCCAACGCCATCATTCCACCCACAGTTCCATTACACATAGATACGAGTCGTGATGATTGACTAGGGGGATAAACATCGAAGAATAAAGTGAGTCCGGCGCTTGTAATGGATCCACATCCTATACCTTGTAGGAAACGGAAGGCAATCATCCAATTTAGTGAATGAGTCATTGCGCAACCCACGCTTCCTAACATAAAAATAGATAACCCAATGCAAAGAATGGGTTTTCTTCCATATGCATCTGAAGCGGGCCCAAAGAATAAACAAGATAAACATAATCCCAAGAAATTCATGCTTAAAAGCATTTGGATAGTGTCTTCATTGGTTCCAAAATAGTTCATCATTTGAGGAAAGCTTGGAGTGTAGATATCTGTTTCGATATAGAACGCAATAAAGGCAAAAAGGATGATAACTATAAATGAAAATTCTTGGATCTTACTCTTGAAAAAAGCGCTCATCTTTTAACTACTCTTTGATATATTTGTGTTTTTCATAAACAAGCATGTTATTTTAAATTTTGAATTTTACTCATTTAAAACTTCAAAATGGAGCTCTCCATTTTCATTTGAATAGAAGCAAAAATAGATATCAAATCCAACATCTTAAGTCCATTATCTATGTGAGGTTTTATTTTGCTACTAATAAATCTAATTTAATGTAGGCAGAAGTTGGTATCATGCGCTCTACAGATTTTGTAGGGGTGAAAGAAATATAATAGGAGTATACCTCTCCAAGTTCTAGTACATCATCAACGTCAAAATCCATCGGATTACTAACCTGATCTAGCACGACAACATCATCTTTATGAATAGTGTGAAGTCCTTGGCATAATTCTGATTTTGCACGTCTTATCGCATCTGGAGCAGAATCTGCGATATAAAAGGCACTTTGATGGTATTCTGTGAATTCTCCAAATTTATAAGCACCCAGATTGATAAAATATAACTTCTTTAAAGAGTCTTCTTGGATAGGGGATTGGGAAAGGTTAATTTTGTAGCCGTCGATATTTTGTAGCTCAACATAAGAATCAATATGAAAGCCTTTTAAATTGCCAAACCATTTTTTAGCTAGTAATGGGTAAGTTTCCTCGATCGATGTGCCTACAACAAAAACCACGTCATGTAATTCGATATTGGATCTATCGGCTCGTCCACCTAAATAAACTGCAAATAATTTTTTTTCATTTGATTTGCTCATAGCTCTCCAAAACTGATCATTTTCAGTCCTCCAGCGTAAGACAATTTCTAAATTTTTCTCAATCAAAAGTTAAGGATTTAAAAATCCTATGATGTGTTATAAGTTAAAAGGAAAAAAGGAGACTATTATGTTAGTATGGGCGATCGTTTTCTTAGTGATTGCAATTGTTGCCGGTCTTTTCGGTTTTAGAAAAGTAGAGGGTGTCGCAATTAAAATTGCTAAAGTTCTATTTTTTATCTTTATTGTGCTGTTCATTGTTTCTCTCATTTTTGGATTAATAACGCTTTAATTCGTTAGAAAACAAATGAAGCCTCTGCTGAGAGGGTGCTTTAGTTGATTTTATTAGGTGCAGTGAGAGAAGATGCCCTGTTAAACCATATCCTTACAGTAATGCATGGATGTCTCAACTGGGCGTTCTTGGCCTTCTACATGGAGAAAACAAGTTGGAATTGCTCCAATTAGTTTTCCAAAATAAGAGGTTGGTTGTTGCAATATTCTAGTGATGGTTGCTTCTTGCTCATTCTTTAAACAGCCGTCTTCATCTTGTCCTGGACACTCTTTATCAGCTTTTATGATCTCTTTAGCTCTGGCTAAAGCGATCATCGCCTTTTCGGCTAGTGTTCTTTCAGCTTGGCAATTATTGAATTTATCGGGATGAAATTTTAAAGCCTTTTGAATATAAACCTTATTATGCTCTGCTAATGCGGTTGCATTAAGATGGCAAGTTTGCAAAATTTCTGCGCAAGAAATGTCTTCAAAATTTTGATAATCATTATTTTCAGTTAAGCTTGCTAAACGCTCCATTTCCTCAAAGTCAGAATATCCCCTTATCCATTCACCTAATGATTGTGTTGTTACATCTGTTTTTTCAGTAAAAGCCGTTTTATAATATAAATCTTGACCTGTTTTATAAGCGTTTTCAGGACCTACATAGAGAATGCTTAGATATGCAAGTGCAGCCATTGAGAGGGACGCTATGCCTAGCTTGTTTGTTTTTGAAGTATTTTGCCATTTTCGATACGTGTTAGAAAATAGGGAGTTAATACTTTGAAATGTCCACTTAGTAGCGGCTGCGATTTTATTTGTAAGTATTGTGCCTTTTGATTTGGTTACTTGAAAAATACTTTGCGCTCCGATGCTAAGCGCAGTTGAAAAAAGTACGCCTAGGCCCATATCCACAAGATCTATGCTGAGATTTTTTGCAATAGCACCAGCCAGAAAAATGAGGCCAGAGCTGTAATATGCAACAGGCAGTAAATTAATGACTTTTGTTCGAATTCTGTTCTTTGAATCAATAGCTTGCGAGCTAGAATAATAGTGCTCGATACTACTTGCTAGGGCCGTCATCAGCGACAAAGCAACGATCGCCTCCTCTGCTTTTATCCTGGTGTGATACGGTGTTAACATTCCCCCTAATTCTACAATTGCGCAAACGGAAAGAAAAGATAAAATTCCTTTGCCTAGCGCTTGAAAAATGCTAGAGAGACGATTTTGCGTGCTAGGGGGTTGTTCTTGGTCCGATTCTTTCTTAAGCTGGTTCAAATAACTATAAACAGCAGGGCCTAAAATCGATATCGGTACAGCAGCAAGGAGCAGCTCATTATAAATGGCGGCTCTGTGAGTCGTTATTGCAGTAAATAATGTTATTAACCCTGAACCCAAAGTAACCGCGCCATCTTCCGCCCCTTGGAATACGGATTTAGCAACAGTTTGGATTTTACCTGTTGGTTTCTGATCTTGATCTGAAGAGGGGTTTTGAATAAGGTGCTGAATGGCTCGGCTCGTTCCAAAAAGTGCAGAAGTTGTAACAAGCACCACCCCCAGCTCGGGCGAAGGGCGAAAAAGACCTACGGCATCTAACAAATGAAAAGAGACGCCGCTTGTTACTAGAGAGACGCAAAATCCTTTCCATCCAGCAACAAGTGAACCACCCAACGTATCAGCTGCATTTTTTGCATAGGATGCAAAAGAGCTTTTTTTCAAGCTTACCGGATCTGTTTGAAGAGCGGCGCTGGCTATCGAAGATTCCACGTTAGAGATCATTCTTACAACTCTGTTTTATCTTTGCCTGCAGGAAGAGCAAGAATCGTTCTTTCCTCAGCAGTGATGTGTAGTTTTTTCCCTTTAATGGCACTTTGGATTTTGCTATCGATCAAATTGATGGCTTTTTCTACATTGCCTTCGCCAAAAATAGCAGCTCGATCTTTTGAAATACCTATTTCTTCAGCAATTGCTGGGGTCGAGGAAAGAGCGCCGAGTAATAAATATTGCCATCCTTCTTTTGCTTTTCTTTCGATAAGCTCTTTTATTTCACGAGCCGATCTTCTGCATCCTGTATCTTCTCCATCAGTCATAATGGCAATAACTACTTTAGCCTTTGCAGCAGCTTTTGTAGCAGCAGAGGCTATTTTATTTTCGATGTTCTCTGTCATTTGAGCAATTGCATCATATAAGCAGGTGCCGCCATTAGGATAGTAATTGTAGCGAAAGGATGACTTGATCTCGCTAAATTTACTGTCTAAAACAGTTCTATAACCATCAGAAAATTCAGCTAAGTTAAAAAAGCCTTCTTTTTTGCACTGAGCTTGACTTTTTATGAGCTGAGTTACGCCTTTGATTACATCATCCATATAGGGGATCATTGAACCAGACTTATCTACCACAACCCCGACCATTGGAACGTTATAGGTTGCTGCAGATGAACTTAAAACTTTTGCAATTGACATAGTACCCTCGATTTATTTTTTAACTTTCTTGATCGATAATGCAAATAGGATAACAATTTTATGTTAAGATCAGATTAATAGTTAAGCAGATCTTTCAAGTATGCTTAGAAAAAGGATCATAAAGAAGCTTGTTGTAAGTGTTCAGTTGAGCAAAATTAAAAAAAAGATTTAAACGGGGGTAATTATTCAAATCTGGGTTTATTCTGATTAACTATTATCTGAAAATAGGCTATCCTATTAGTGCTATCTTTTAAAATAAAGGTTTACAACTGGAACAGAAATATTACGGCATCCATGCCTCTTTAGCTATTTGGGAAAAAAGACCTCAGGATATCATTCGTATCTACATTCATGAGTCTAATATTAAAACTTTTAAAGATGTTCTTAAGTGGTGCGCTGGGCAAAAAAAAGTTTATCATATAGTTTCCAATGAAGAGTTAACGCGAGTTTCCGACTCGGTTCATCATGAGGGTATCTGCGTGCTTGCAAAGGAGCTGTTGCCCATCAGTCTCTCAGAATGCCTCTCATCTTTGAAGAAACCTAAAATTTGTCTGCTCTATCTTGATGGGGTACAAAATCCTCATAACATTGGGTCCATCATGAGAACTTGCGCTCACTTTGGTATCCCATACATCCTCGGAGATAAACTCCCTATATTGAGTCCCTCTGCTTGCCGCATTGCCAAAGGTGGGGCAGAAATTGTTCGACTCGTTAGGCTGGATAAGCCGATCATAGCCATAAATAGTTTGAAAAAAGAAGGCTTTTCTTTTGTCGGCACTTCTAGCCATGGGGGAACCTCTCTTTATCGTTATCAATATTCTCCTCGCACGATTTTAGCTTTTGGCGCTGAAGCAGAAGGAATGAGTCCAGCATTACTTAAATTGACAGATCAAAAACTGCAAATTCCAGGGACAGGCTTTGTTGAAAGCCTCAATGTTTCAGTAGCAACCAGTCTTTGTCTAGGAGAATACAAGCGGCAGCATTCACAATGAAAAGAACAGGTTATTTAGCAGCTGAAGGTCTTGAAAAAGCCCTCTTAAGAGAATTAAAAAATGTCGAACAACAGATTGATAGACTCATCATCACTGAAGGTGATGAACAAGAGGTCTATTGGGCGCAAAATGTTTGGCGTGATTTAAAAATAATTCCCTTTGATTCCATCAGTGATGGAGCAAAAAAATTACGTTCATTGCAAGGTCTCTGGGTGCATTATCCACACACCCATTTACGAAGAGCTGCTTTGATACAAGAAAAGCTTCCTTATTTTTCCCCAAAACCTCTTTCTTTTCTCGCAGCACAGCCAAAATCTTCTCTAGGATCTTGGACATTACTGGATGCAAATACATTAGTTGCATCAGCTCATTGCTCAAGCCCTCTTCCAAACGGGGAGTACCATTTTAATGAAACAAAATTGCCTCCATCGAGAGCTTATCTCAAACTTTGGGAAGCCTTCACCCGATTAGGGTGTAGACCAAAACCGGGCGATTTATGCCTTGAACTTGGAGCCAGCCCCGGCAGTTGGTCATGGGTTCTTTCTAGTCTCGGGGCTAGCGTGATTGCCGTTGACAAAGCACCCTTAGCGCAATCTTTTCCAGGCGTAACATTTTTAAAAAAAGATGCCTTTCAAATCAATCCTCATGATTTTAAAGAAGTGAGTTGGGTTTTTAGTGATCTCATTTGTTTTCCTGAAAAGCTTCTCTCTTGGATCCACCTTTGGCTTGAAATGGGCAGTAAGGCTAATTTCATCTGTACCTTGAAATTTCAAGGAGATGAGCAATATGCAATCATTGAAGAATTTAAAAAAATCCCAGGAATTAAACTCATGCATCTCTTTCACAATAAGCATGAGCTAACGATGGCTCTACTAAGAGATGCTTAAATTGTTTTTTTTTAATTCTGAATACTTTTTTCAATCTCTATTTTAATCAAATCAAAAGCTTGTATTAAAACTTCATCAGGTTTAAATTTTCTTATCTTAAGTGGATTAGTTTTCCTTCAACATAAGGAGATTTGAATTCTTATGAACTAACGATGACAGGGCTGTAAATAAGGTTGAATAACTGGCTTATTGGGCCCCATATCGTTTTTTTAATCATCGATGATACAAGAAGGGATCAATGCGAATTTTTATATACAGCCTAATAATAGTTTTCCTAACTTTAAATCAAGAGTTACTGAATTCATCAGAGCCACCCGAAAAAGCTTCTACTTCTATTGAATTTAATCAATTAGCCTTTCCGCCTACGGCGAAAGTTATTTCTAAAAATCAAGGTTGCTTCCAAAAAGAAATTATTGAAGATGAGACAGCTTTGCTTTCTGCAGATATAAATTATGCTTTAGAAAATGGGGGGCCGATAACCCGCTATTTTTTAACGAAATTTCTTGAAGACCCCTACTTAAGGGATGTTTATTCTGGAGTCATTCCAGGTTTGCATATTATTGTAGATAGTAGAATCCATGCGTTAAAACAAGGAGAATATCCGGGTCTTCCTGGATGGCATACTGACTTTATAGAGCGTGTTTCTCCAACAAATATGGAACTAGATTACTCCAAATTCAACCCCGCTGTAAAAATTTATATTGTTAACTTTAGTGACCATCCCAAAGGGGTAAGTAACACAGAATATTTAACAGATGGAGTAAGCTTAACATTACCCGAAAAGCACGTCTATAAATCTCTTAATACACAAATCAGTTCTATGCCTCGCATTAACTCTCGGCAAGTTGCTGATGGAGAGATTCTATCAATGGATCAATATTCTTTGCACCGCATAAGTCCGGCCCATCAAGATGGGCTGAGGGGATTCATACGATTGGCAGTTTTTCATGATCTTACTACAACTATTTTTCAAGATAGAGCTCAAAATTGTACGAGAAATTATGTCCAAACTTTTCTTACAATGCCGGGGGCAATAAGCTTAAAAAACAGCTCCCAAAATCAAACTCTTAAAAAGGCTTATTATTTTGTTCCCAAGATTAAATCGGTGGACTCTGATGAACTAACTGAAATCCAAAGAGTATTGACCGTCTCAGAGATCAACAAGGAGCCCATGCTTGTTAATTGCGACTTAGATTATGCCTTGCAAGTGGGCGGACCCATTACAAGAAAATTTATCAAGGCGATTCAACAACAAATAGAAGAAAAAGATCTTGGGAAAGTAAAGGTCAATACGCGAATTCACATGCTCATGAAAGATCAATATTCTGATATCCCTCTTTATACAGATGTATCTTTATGGCGTAGCGGCGCCCCTTTTGCAGAGATCATTCATCCAGGTGAAAAAGGAGTTCATTTTTTACTTTTACTAAGTAGTAATGAAAACGGTGTGAGTGAGATTGAGTTTTGTAAAGAAGATCATGATTTGACAATGGAGCTATCTCCTTCTCTAGATTCTATGGAAAATTTAATTAATGGAGCTGCAAAAGCGACAGAAAGATTAAAAGATAATAAGGTCGTATGTTTTGAAAATGGAACGCTACATCGCGCTTTGCCAGCTCATGCTTCAGGTTGGAGACTTTCTTTATTGGTCAGTGTTGATTCCAGTCCGGCGGAAAATAAAATAGTGAGACAAATTTATACCTACGCCGATGGAGTTTGAGCTAGAGAAAGAAGAAAATATTTACACTCTTTTTCAAAGCCGAGCTTTTTTGCAATCGCTGCTGACGAAAAATTGTCGGCATCGCAGCTCCATACCGGTTCTATATGATGTTGATAGCAGTGATTTAGCATTATCGCACAAATGCTTGTTCCTAAATTTTGGCCGCGATAGCTTGGATCAGTAACGACTCCGATTTCTGCTTTATTAGCTGCGATGAGCCCATAAGATTCACTAATGATTTTGCCTTGATCCATTAAGCAAAATCCCATTCCATTAGCAAAAAAGTGATTACTGTCTCCATAGCAACTTAAAATAAACGAGTGCCAATTGCATCGAGGGAAGTTTTCTGGATTAATTCTATGTATAGAATATGGGATGGGTAGCTTGCTTTCCCAAAAATCTAAATTAAAAGAATCTGTGTGTCTTTTAAATTGAATCCGATCAAGAGCAGTAAAGCCTGCTTCTAAAAAAAAGCTTTTAAATTTCCAGTCTAGTGGGCTGACTAAAGATACGCTAGGAAGATTCTTTAAATATGCTGCGATCTGTTTTAATGAAGCTTGGTCAGGATTACCTCCTAAAAACGCATAGCCAGAAGGACTGTAAACGAACATAAAAGATGGATTTATTTTATCATCGGTAAAAATCATCCTTGCGCTTTTGGCTTCTAACATTGAATGTAAAATAGGTTGATTAATTTTAAAGTCTATAAAGAAGGGTTTGGCGATCGTATACTCAGCTGCGCTAAGAAGTTTCAGGGTACTTTCTTCATTTTCTACTGGAAAAGCCATTGTATTTATCGATGGTTAAATATTGGAAAATTCGAAGTTCATTTTTTTAAGCCAAGCAGCCATATGTGCTTTATGTGTTTGACGTTCACATTCCCAAGCAATATTAACACTTTCACGTGAAGCTTGTGGCGAACTTTTTATAAACGTTTGTACAAAATTGATATAAGCCCATTCTTCTTTAGGAGCTACAGGCATGCTTTGACGTTTCTTGTATTCCTCTTGCCACATCTTGGCAAATTCATGATAGGTTGGCGGTTTCCCTTCCATCCATCGATCGTTTAACCAATCAATGCCAAAGGCGGTAAAATGAAAATGATCACCAACAAGCCTTTTAAAAAACAGGCGGGTTTTTAAATCATTTTTATAAGAGCCTTTCAACATGAGTGTCGTGGGGCTAAGAGAATAGATCTCTCCTCGCTTGGCAAGTGAGGCGTCAGGAATTTTGGGAGTAATGAGCTTTTGTCCAGTATGCAAGAAATGTATAATGCGCATAATCATTGCCATCTTAGCTCCTTTGTCTACAAGGGCAAGCAATCTAGATAAGTCTTTTAATTCGCTCACATGGAAAAATGTTAGGGACTTCTTTATATCTGTAAATTCTTGATCTGTTAACAAAGGAGCCCTCTTTGAAGTTATTAAAAGGAACCTATTCTACAAGAATTTAGACAGAATTTCAATGTTTGAAAGCTTAAAATTCAAGCCTCCTTGTTTACCTTCATTATAGACAATCCATAGGATCCGTGTCTATGAAAGAACGGGTAGGTCACTTGCGGTGATTGAGTCAATAACTTTTTGAATCCTTGATGATAAAGCCAACGCTCACAAAGTTTTAAGAATTGGCTTCCAAAACCAAGTTTACAATAACGCTCATCAATGACAATCATCCTTAAGAAGGCTCTGTTTTCAGACCAAAGCTCAAGATGTGCATAGCCAATGATGCCAACATTGTTGTAAAAGACAAAATGGATGTGCTCTTTTTATGTAAGCGCCCAGGTATACGGAAGGGATAGAAGTTGATCCGATATGGTGAATCTCTATGCAATTATGTCCCAACGCTTGCCTAATCAGCTGTGCCTCTAATTCAAATAATTTAGGCCAGCTTGGATCATATTCAATAACTTCTATTTTTCTTAGCGTATCAGAGGGTTTATCAGAAGGGGACATTGTAGACTTCTTTACTAGAAATTTTTTCTATGAATCTTCAAGAAACTGACCATCCCACCATCGTTTGCGCCAGAGGTGAATAGATGTCTGAGCTCGTATACCAGCTTTAGCATAAGGATCTTCGTAAGCAAAGCGCTCGGCTTCGGCTAAGCTATTGCCATCAAACAGAGAGATTCCCCCAATGACTGTTTTGTCATCATTTGCAAGAAGTGCTCCGGCGGCAAGAACTTTTTTCCCATGGAATTGAAGAAAGTCTCGATGCGCTTGTCTAGTAGTTTCTCGTTTTTGCTCCATATGGGGAAAGTCGATTGCGTAAATTAAATAAGGCACCCTTTTTCTCCTATACTAAAAGTATAAATTTGATGGTTGATCATTTCTAAATTTTTTTGAAGCAACCAAACAATTAAGAATTACTTTTTCCAACGCTTCACTTACTTTAGAGTAATGGCTAACAATGGCTGCATGAATGATGTACAAGCTCACAGAGTTGGAAGCAATTTCCATCATTATCAATCACCGTCTGCATTTTGACATGCCCTGGGACTTCAATAATGTCTCCTTGGCACTTGGCGCCTTTTTTAAGGAGTTCTTGCTTTGCTTCTTCAAGATCTGCCACTGTAAATGTAATCACTGCATTTGTTCCTGCTTTTACATGTTCCTGAGGATTTTCTTGAGCAATTCCAAGGCGAGTTCCACCTTCGTAGCCTTCTAGTTCTGCCCAGCCAAATTCCTCATGGAATTCAACCAGCTTTAAACCTACAACATTTGTATAGTAAGAGACTGCATTTTTAATATCTTTAACGACAATCCAGCTAAGTCCTATTTCTGTTACTTTCATAAATACCTATAGTGTAATGATAGGATCAGTATAAAAAAGAGGGTAAAATTAAGCAAATTAAACTAGGAAGCATAATAGGGAGTTACAACTGCCCATACTCTGTCAATTTTATTTTCTTGGTTAAGATGCCAGATCCCGCAAACCCAACGATGTCGTTTTTCTTCCGTTTTTTTGTCGATAGAAGAAGAATAGAAATTTACAGAGATATGATGATCATCACTATGTACAATTTTTTTTATATCTAAGGTAATGCTTGTGCATTCTTCTTTCTGCCTCTTTGCCTGCTGCAGTAATTCTTGGTAGTTCATGCAGAGCTCAATGGGTTGGTTCGTCTTATCTGCAACGCTGATTGTCTCGGTAAAATCAGGAGAATAAAACTCATCAAATCTGCTCAAATCTTGACTTTGCCAAATGCAGCGAAACATTTCTTTAAAAAACTGTTCACTTTTCATTCTATTTCTCTTAGCACATGGGGTTGGTATAGTGGTTAGTGGTTAGTGGTTAAATATAGTTAATTATATTTTTAATTTCCTATCAATTGTTAAATAATTTTTATTATTTTCTTAATAATGACTTAATACTCTTTTAGTATCATTATTGCTAAATAAGTTTTAATTATTTAATTTTCATTTAAGGAGCAATATGAAAGTACAAGAAATTCCTTTATCGGCTGGTCCCTTAACCGAAGAAACGCCAAAAATACAAACAAAAGCGTCTTCATCTTCTTGGATGAGGCCTATTATTTATATGAGTATGGGTGGGGTGATTACGTTGGTAGCATTGAAAGTACTGCAAAAACAAAGTAATCCTGAGCCTTCTGACGATTCTTTAGAATCTAAACAATTAGGTTTAGCAAAAGAAGTCTTAAAGTTCATGAATTCTTTTTACTCTGATCTATCAATTCCAACTTTTCAAGAAATGCTAAATATTACTAAGGCATTCTTTTCTTTTGCGCAAGAAACAGCCAAAGAGTTTGAAAAAGACAGTAAGGCAAAAGGTGAAGAGTTTTGGAAGAATGCAAAAGCAAATAGCGAAGAGTTCTTTAATAATGCAAAAACAGGTGGCGAAGAGTTTCTTAATAATGCTAGAAAAAATAGCGAAGAGTTCTTTAATAATGCAAAAGCAGGCAGTGAAAACTTTTTCAATAAACCATAAGAATAAAGTTGAATCTTCAGTCCTGACTTTGAAAAGTTAAACCAAAGTTTTAAAGAAGTAGATAAGTAATCTTCTATCTACTTCTTTACAAAATTCTATCTCAAGAATGTCATTTTATTTTAAAGTTTACTTTTACTAATTGCTGCTAGAAATTTAATGCATGTATAGCCAGCGCAAAATCGATACTATTCTAATAACAGGTTCCTCTGGACGAATAGGCAGAGCTATTGCAGCGTTGCTGCAAGATGATTATATCGTCATTGGCATTGACATTAGCCCAGGGCCCTATACCACTCATCTTATAGATATTCAAAGTCCAAAAATTGCTGAGCTTGTTGAAAAAGCTCATGCTGTTATCCATACGGCAGCCCTTCATGCCCCACACGTAGGGGTCTATGATAAGCAGCAATTTTGGGATGTAAATGTTTTGGGTACAGAGAGCTTGCTCAATGCATGTTTGAAAAGTAAGGTAGCTCGATTTATTTTTACAAGTTCCACATCGATCTATGGTCATGCAATGAGTTGTCCTCAAAAAGCTGTTTGGGTCACAGAAGAGTTGCTTCCTCAGCCTAGAGATATTTATGATGAAACAAAACTAGCAGCAGAAGAATTATGCCGGAAGGCCGTCAATAGGGGCTTACCTTCTTGTTTGTGCCTAAGGATGTCTAGATGCTTCCCTGAAGAAGAGAGACTGATGGCTATTTATCGCCTTTATCGGGGTATTGCTCTTGAGGATGTGGTGCTAGCGCATCAATTAGCTTTAACTTCAGATGTCAAGGGCTTTGAAATACTGAATATTTCTAGCCAAACGCCCTTTACTTCATTTGAGCTTCATGATCTTTATCATCAAGCTGATCGTGTGATCTGTAAACATTATCCCGAGGCGAGAAATATCTTTCAGGATAGAGGGTGGTCTTTGCCCAAATCAATTGATCGAGTTTATGTCATCGAAAAAGCTAGAAAGGTATTGGGGTTTAATCCGTCTTACAATTTCAAAGAATCTTTAGTGGGGGCAGAGACGTTAAAGTTATAGCTATTTCCTTCATGGATTTTTTTCATTATGATCGCAGTGCGCTCTTCTATAGATCCTGCAGAGATTGGAACGACGCGAAATCCCAAAGCCTCATAGCTCGCAGCTAAAAAGTTGCCAACCCTTCTTGCTTCCTGAGGCGATTCACTTCGGATTTGAGTTTCCTCATAATTATCTAGAGGCTCTACAAGGAAAACGGTAGGGGCGTAGAGACAATGAATTACAATATTTCGCACCGCTTCTACTAAAGCAGCCAAAGGAGTTTCGCCGAGATATAAAGCAAAGCATAGAGTATCTATTTGAGAGCGATCAAAAATAGCTTCCATGGGTGAGAAGTTCTTTGCTTCTTGGTACCGTTCTTCTTGTTTATTGAGTACTTTTTTCCGAAAACCTGGCTGAGCCCAAGGATGTTTAATATTCTTTTCAAGATCTTCCTGGATAACATCTGTAGCAGCTTCAGCAACTGTGAATATTCCTTTTTCTTTTAATTGATTGACAAGAGTTGTTTTGCCAACTCCTGGACCACCTGTAATAATATAAAAACGAGAATTGGAGGGGGGACTATGGTGATCAGATAGTCGTGGAATCAGAGAAAGTAAAGTGTTGATCTCAGGGGAGAAGGTTTCTGCTTTAAATGAGGCGCCTAAGTTTACTTGCGGCGCAATTGTTACTGTAGTTATTTTGCACATATGAGGCATCATTAAATTAACCCAAGCTGATAGATAAAGACACTATTTAATTAACCTAAGGTTTAGCTCTATTTCGAAGTAAAATTGTAACTTGGTTTTGAAAATTTAACCAATCAAAAGTTCTGATGCATTTTTCTGCGATCTCAATTAAATTAACTTAAGTCAAAATTAATAAAGATGAAGGGGGATAGGGTGTTTGAAAACAAGTTAGTAGCAGTCATGAACGAGAAAGTGGAACCAGGCTTGATTATGAATGCCTTGGCTCACATGTGTATAGGGTTTGGGTCTGAGATAGGAAAAGGGCCATTACAGCTGACTAACTATCTTGATGGAGATGGTGGTAGTCACCCAAATATTTCAGAGATGCCATTTATGATTTTAAAAGCAAATTCAAATAAGATTCGAACTCTTCGACAGGCAGCTTTAGAAGCTAAAATTAGCTGCGTAGACTTTACCGACACGATGACAGTAGGGACATACCTTGAGCAAATAGAGAGAACCAAGCAAACCAAAGAAGTTGACTTGATTTATTATGGTATTGTCTTATTTGGCAAGTGGGATAAGGTGTCAGAGCTGACAAGAAAATTTTCCTTATGGAAATAAGACCTTATGAATAAACCGGGTACTTTAATAGATGCCTCACTCGTGCATCGCCTTGTGGCTTCACAGTTCCCTCAATGGAGTGGATTACCTATTGATCCTGTAGCAATAGAAGGATGGGATAATCGAACTTTTCATTTAGGTCAAAATATGTTGGTTCGCTTACCAAGTGCTGTTAAATATGAATTGCAAGTAGAAAAAGAACATCGGTGGTTGCCAAAATTAGCTCCTGGTCTACCTCTGCCGATTCCTGTTCCATTAGCAATGGGAAAACCTGAGTATCATTATCCCTGGAAGTGGTCTGTTTATCAATGGCTCGAAGGTGAAACCGCTGCATTTGCTCCAATTGCTGATCTAGTTACATTTGCAGCTGATTTGGCACAATTTTTAATTGCTTTGCATAAAGTTGATATAAAAGATGGACCATTGCCAGGATTACATAGTTTTTATCGAGGTGGATCGCTATCGGTTTATGATAAGGAAATTCGCCACGCAATCTCTCTTTTAAAAGGTCAAGTGGATGAAAACGCTGCGACTCAACTCTGGGAAAGAGCTCTAGAGACGACTTGGAATCATTCAAAAGTTTGGGTTCATGGTGATGTTAGCGCTGGTAATCTTCTAGTACAAGGAGGAAAGCTTTGTGCTGTGATTGATTTTGGTCAGCTGGTAGTGGGCGATCCTGCTTGCGATCTTACTATTAATTGGACGCTGTTTCATGGGAAAAGTCGGGAAACTTTTCAAGAGATGCTTTCATTTGATTCGGGAACATGGGCGCGTGCTCGCGCCTGGACTTTATGGAAAGCCTTAATAACAGCTGCTGGCTTTACAAATCCAAATAATTTTGAATCTAGGCAATCTTGGGCTATTATTGAAGAAGTGTTGATTGATCACAAAAATTTCACATGATGCTGTGCAAACTAGAGTCAATAAAACAGCCAGAAATATCCGGCTGTTTGTTTTTTTATTTATTAGTTCAATTCTTTTTCAGCAAAGATTTTTATCCCTTGAGAAAAAAATAGAGCAAGCTTAGGGTGCTCAGGATCGTATTGTTTAAATACATCCTTCCATTCAAAACCTGCATAACCTTCACCCATTTCAGCATAAGAATGGCGATCTGGAGTCCAATATTTTTTCAGCAATTCATAGTGCCTACGGATGATTTTTTGAACTTCAGAAGAACTAGCAGAAGAGTTGTTTTTCCACTGCTTTGCTAGATCATCTAGAATGTCTTGCCAGTCTTGCTTTTGTTTTTCAAAATCATTTTTAGTCATATTTTTGACATTTTGATTGGATTCTCTGATGGAATCTTTCACTTTATCTCCAAAGCGATTGATTAAATAGTTTTGATATTCATCTTGTTTTTCCTTGGTAAATCCAAGGTAAATTTCATGATCTTTCATTTTCTTAGTTCCATTTAAATGTTCGATTGTTTTGTCAATGGTCTTAATCAATTTTTTGGTATGTTCTAGATTCTTTTTGAGCACCTTGCGGTGAGAACTTAGAGCGACCACTTGATCAAAATCGCCCCTCCCTAAAACTTTTTGAATCTGCTTTAACTCAAACCCCAGCTCTTTAAAAAATAAAATTTGCTGAAGGATTAAAAGCTGCTCTTCTTCGTAGTATCGATACCCATTGGAGCCATGATAAGCTGGTTTAAGAAGACCCACCTCGTCATACCAATGGAGCGTTCGAACACTCACTCCTGAAAGTTGAGCTAATTTTGTAACTGTATAAGCCATTGACGATCCCTCTAATATCCCTTTGATTTTAAAGGATGCCATAATAATAGAGAATAACGCAACGTGAGGGTCAAGAGGGTTTCTAAAAAATTTAGATTTAATAAATATATTTACAGTTTGTTGCAGAAGGTTTCTTTTTGAAAGCTTTTGCATTTAATAGATAATCTTAATTAATCTTTGAGTGGCTCCTTTAGTTCATGAAGAAAAAGCTATAAATAATGGATAAATTTCAAATAAATCCGATGCAAAATAAGATAAAACTAATCCTTGCTTCTTTAGCAGACTACCCTATTATTCAAAATATGGGTCGTTTTTATGTCTATGATATGAGCCAATATATGGGAGGTGAGGAAGGCTGGGCAATTCCTGAAAATGGCCTTTATGAATGCATTGATTTTAAAAAGTATTGGGAAGATGACAATACATTTCCTTTTCTTGTCCATGTTGATGGGGAGCTTGCTGGTTTTGTCATCGTTGATAAAAAAGGAAGCAATTCAAAAATCGACTTTAATATTGCTCAATTTTTTATTCTTCGCAAATTTAAGAATAGGGGAATAGGGCGACAAGTAGCCAAGATGTGTTTTGATAAGTTTCAAGGCAATTGGGAAGTCATGGTTATGCCTAAAAATATCGGTGCGTATAAATTTTGGAAGCGTGTTATAGAAGGCTATACTGATAACCATTTCAAAGAGTATAATAAGGTTATTCCTCATTTAGACAATTGTGAGAAAGTTATCTTTAATTTTCAAAATGCAAAATATTAAATAGATATGAATTTTTCTTCTGATAAAATTTTTTCAATACCACATTCTCATCAAGAAATTAATTGGACTCATTCTCTTTATCCAATCATGAAACCTAGAGAAGAGGGTTATCTTAAAGTCTCCGATCTTCACACTCTTTATTATGCCACTTACGGTAATCCCAAAGGGATTCCAGTGGTTGTTTTACACGGTGGTCCTGGAGCAGGTTGCTGTGATAGCATGACTCAATTTTTCGATTTAAATCGATGGAATGTAGTTATGTTTGATCAAAGAGGAGCGATGCGATCTCTCCCTTTTTGCTCAATGGAGGAAAATAATCCACATCACTCTGTCAGTGATATGGAAATACTGCGAAAACATTTAAAGATCGACAAATGGGTTGTTTTTGGTGGCTCTTGGGGCTCTTCGTTAGGATTGTTATATGGACAAGCGCATTCCAAACACTGCCTGGGATTTATCCTTAGAGGAATATGGCTTTGTCGCAAGCCTGATTACTTGCATCTGTTTTATGATATGGGGAAAATTTTTCCAGAGGCTTATGACAGCGTTGTAAGTCATATTCCAGGAAAAGAGCGATTTGATTTAGTTTCTGCTTACTATGATAGAGTCTTTCATCCAGATCCGGCTATTCATCTACCTGCTGCTCGCATTTTTATTGAGTTTGATATGATTTGTGCAACTAGCCGACCCAATAGAGCGTTTGTTGATTCGATGCTCCGTAATGAAAATCAGGTGCTGAGCGTGATGAGAGCCTTCTGTTTTTATGCAAAAAATCAATTTTTTCTGGAGCCTAATCACATCTTATCGAGGATGTCAAAAATAGAGCATTTACCAGCCATTATTGTACAAGGTCGTTGGGATGCAATATGTCTTCCAGCGATGGCTTATTCTCTATATCAACATTGGCCTAATAGTGCTTTATGGATGGTTCCAGATGGGGGGCATTCTGTCGTTGACTTAGGTATTGCGAGAGCTTTAAGCTGCGCAACAGATCTTTTTGCAGAAAAATGGACTAACAATGATGAAAAGTAGTTATGAAATATAAAATATCTATTAGAAATTATCAACCTGAAGATGTAGAGGCGCTAGCTCATATTTACTTTAATACGGTTCATCAGATTAATATTAAACATTATACTCAAGAGCAAGTCGATGTTTGGGCTCCAACGTCAAGCCTAGAAGTAAAGGGTTGGGAAAAAAAGTTTTTAAAAACCAAACCGATAGTAGCCCTTGTAGGGGACGCCATTGTTGGCTTTGCTGAATTTGAGCCTAATGGCCATATTGATTGCTTTTACTGTCATCATGAATGGATCGGTAAAGGGGTTGGCTTTGCTCTTATGAAAGAAATCTTTAAAAGAGCTAAAAGCTCTCATATAGAGACCATTTTTGCAGAGGTCAGCATTACAGCTAAAAGCTTCTTTGAAAAGCAGGGCTTTACAGTATTGGTTGAGCAGAAAATTGTTAAAGAGGGCATTGAACTGATCAATTATAAAATGGAAAAAAATTTACACTAAATCAGAGGCTTTTTCATTTTGCTACGTATTTAGCTGCAAAGGCAAGTGCTTGATCAATATGAGTAAAGAGATGGTCATTCCCGATTTCTTGATTAAGTTCAAATTTGATCAACATCTTTTTCAATGAAGGGCTTACACCTGAAAGTAAAAGAAGAGTTCCTTGCTTTTTACATTTATAGAAGAATTCTTTAAGGGCATACATACCGCTTGCATCAATAGCAGGAACTTTTCTCATTCGAAGAATGAAAACTTTTGGTGGACGCTCAATGTTTGTTAAAGTAGTTTTCAGATTATCTGCAATTCCAAAGAAAAAAGGTCCTGTAATTTCATAGACTTCAACATGAGGTGGTATTTGCTTTTTCTCAATAGCATCCATATCATAGGCTTCTTCTTTAGCATCCGCTTTTTGTAGATCTGCGATGGAAACCACTTTTGAAATATCACTTACTCTTTTCATAAAGAGAAAAGAAGCTAAAATCATCCCGACAGCAACAGCAATCGTTAAATCGGCAAGGATCGTGAGTAAAAAAGTGGTTAAAAGGACACCGATATCTCCCAGAGGGGCCTTAAAAAGATGCAGAAAATGACCAATTTCGCTCATATTCCAAGCAATCATTAATAGAACTGCTGAAAGAGCTGCTAAAGAAATTTGACTGACGATAGGAGCAAAAGCGACCAGGATCAAAAGAAGTGTTAAAGCATGGATCATTCCTGCAAGGGGGGTTTTAGCGCCAGATTTGACATTAGTGGCTGTTCGTGCAATAGCGCCTGTGGCAGGAATTCCCCCAAAAGTGCAAGAGGCAATATTGGCAATACCTTGAGCTAGCAGTTCACAGTTAGATCGATGTTTAGAGCCAGCCATTCCATCAGCAACAATGGCGGAAAGAAGTGATTCAATTCCAGCTAAAAAAGCAATAGTGAAAGCATCGGCCAATAGGGGAAGCCAAGAGGCATCAGCTAATAAGAAACGCCAATTATTAAAATGACCTGCAGAAGATAAGAAGATGGGAGTGGGAAGTGTTCTTTTAAGCTCCCCAAACTTCGTATAGATGGTTTCAACAGGAAGATGAAAGCCCCAAGTAATTGCGGTGACTAAAGCTACTGAAACAATGCCCCAAGGTAAAAATGGGAAAAATTTGCGAATGACTAAAATCAGTGTAAGTGTTCCTGCAGCGACACAAAATGAAGGCCACTGGATGGTATTTAGTGAGGAGAAAATAACGCCCCATTTTGCGATAAAGTCCGCAGGAAGATGGCTAATGTCAAGTCCTAGAAAATCTTTGATTTGTGAAGAAAAGATAAGAACGGCGATGCCTGCTGTAAATCCAGTAATTAATGGATAGGGGATGTACTTAATCCAATCTCCCAGCTTACAAAGGGAGGCAATAATGAGAATAACACCAGCTATTAAAGAGGCAAAGACGAGGCCTTCATAACCATTTCTTTGGATGATGTCAAAAATGATAACAACAAAAGCGCCTGTTGGACCTCCGATCTGATATCGGCTACCTCCAAGTAAAGAAATTAAAAACCCTGCAATAATCGCTGTATAAATGCCTCTTTCTGGAGAGGCTCCTGAGGCAATTGCAAATGCCATTGCCAGGGGAAGTGCTACTAGTCCTACGGTAATCCCAGCAAAAAGATCATGCTTTAAATAAGCCCATTTATAATTATGGAAAACAAAATCCCATGACTTGGGAACTAAAAAAGCACACGCATAAAGATATCCATTTGCTAAATAGAAAATGACAAAATCAACCATTCTCTTCAAGCAAATTTTATAACTTAATTTTGAAAGGATTAAATCGCTTTACAAAGGATACATAACCAAGCCTTACTAGGACTTGGAGCTACTTTACTGAGATCATCATATTGCCAAATATCAATCACATGAAAATAATCTTCTATAAAGGGAAGAATTTTTTCTTCATCCATATCAAAAAAAGTGCGATCACTTATTTCTCTCATGGTATTGCCGTATTTAAATGAAGCAAAAAAGATACCTTTTTTTTTAAGAGCTCGGTGAAGTTTGCTGAGTACTAATTGGAGTTCGTTATAGGGGGTATGAAGCAAAGCAGCTTTTGCCCAGATAGCATCAAATTCATCCTTATAATGGATATTTTGGAAAGAGTCTTGCAAAACTGGTTGATTAGTCTCTTGAGATGCTTTTTTGACCATTTCGATCGATGCATCAAAAGCGACGACTTCATAACCCAAATGAAGAAAATGTTTTGTATCCTTACCAATTCCACACCCTGCATCTAAAATTTTAGCCGGTTTAGGAACGTAGGGGAGAAACTTTTGATATAGATGAGAAACATCAATAGCCATCGTGTGATTATAAAATGCATCAGCATTTTTATCGTAATATTGAGAAGAACTCATTAGTCCCTCTATTTATTTCGATAAAAGATGTTTTTTGACTTCCGTGACTGCTTGAGTGGGGATATAGCCATTGTAGAGGTGATAATATTTATTTTCGCCACCAGGATTGGCTTCAAAAACTAATTGACCGAGAAGTTTTTTGGGATCGATTTTTAAAACAACATAATCTCGATCTTGCCAGTATTTTGTCAAAATACGAGAAAGCTGATTCTCTGTTGAAAAATGAATAAATAGATCATCATCAGAGTCTAAAACCAAAGACTCTTTATATTGAGAACTTTCCCAATTTGCAATTGAGAGTATTTTATATAAAGAGTCTGGTGAGTGAGTGACTGTCATAAAAAGCTCCTTCGTTGAAAAAAGAGATTTATTATGCAGGTTGCATGTAGCCTTGTAAACGAGAAAGTCGCTCATAAGCAACACCAAGTCCTGTCAATGTGCCAACAGCGCCTACAAAGACACCCGCAATACGTCGACCAGCAGAGATAGAGTCTTTATGGGCAGCTCTATGTGCAAACTTGGCGCTATGGAGGGCTAAAAGTATACCAGCTCCTGCAGGAACAAAGATATTGAGTGTAATATTATTGAACTTGTTAAGGTAATCGTTGATGTCCAAAGATGGCTGTTCTGTAGAACTTTGATTTACAGGTGTAGCAAGTTGAAGAAACTCTTTACCACCTTCAACAGTTCTATTAGTAAACGGGACGCCAATGAAGTTAAAAAGTTGTCTATAGTTGCTTACCGTAGCTGGGCTACTTGCTGAGATATAAACTTCGCTTTTTTTCAAATTACCAATAGTTTGCCATACTCTTTGATGCCAAGGCACGATTTCATCACCTGTCGACTTCATTTCAAATTGGCAAAAAGTATCACCTATTTCTGTTCCATTCTGGATTTTGCGATTACAATTAGTTGAAAATTCCATTTTAGGAGCGAAAGCCTCTAAAGTTTCTTTACTAAGGCATGGTTGCTGAGAAACTTCGAGGGGATCGAACACTTGATGAGCTGCCTCTTTTACGTAAGAGGGTTTAATGGTGTTTCCTTCAAACTTCTCAATAAAATGAACCCCTTGTTGATTTAGAGCATATTGCAGAGCGATTTGACTCGCATTGGAAAAGGCAGGGTTAAAACTGAGTTTGGGAAAATTTTGCTGTATCAGCGCGTTTAGCGCCTCTGTATCGCTAGGCAAAGTATATCGACGAGTTGCTTGAGCTCCTTCTTTGGAAGTAAGGGTCATATCGCAATAAGTGTCTTCTCCAGCACTATAAAGCAATCCTGGGGTTGCTTTTGTTTCACAATCAATTTTTGTAGATGCAAGCTGAGGAAAAAAACACTGCTGGGCTAAAACTTTTTGCTCTGTGCATTTTCCCTGTGCATTAAATGATTGTATTGCCTCTGAAGTGGGGTCTAATTGGAAAGAAAATGTATGAGTAGATTCTGCAAAATTGGGATCGGTTACACTTTTAAAGAAAGCTTTAGCGCCAGCTGGGGTAAAAGCTTCAAAAGGGCGGCCTGATACAAATAAAGGGGCAAACTGGTTATGTGGGTTTATATTATTCTTCAAGATTTTCTCTAGAGCAGCTTGACGATCTTGAGGCGATAAAGAGGCTAGAAATGCGGCCTGAACCCCTTGCTGATTTTCAATATTTAAATTGAAAAATAGCCCACTTTTGTTTCCTTGAATGTTTGCTCCAAATATTCCCTGTTTCCAATCTTGGGGAAGACCATTAAAAATTTGATTGGGTTGATCTACTATTTCTTTACCGAAGATGTGTTGATGGAGAAAGGCTGTTTCAAAGGCCTTAAAGCGTTCTTGATCATTCAAATCAGCGAGCCTTTTAATAAAATATTGTTCATCGAAGAAAGTTCCTCCGCTAGGATGATACAGAAATGCATTTTGGCAGAGTTCTTTGGCTGTCTGAACTTTTAAGAATGGCTGTGAAAGAGGGGGTTTTGCAAAGCATGTATCTGAAGAAGAATAGTTTGTGAAAGTTGAATCGGTCATATTATTACCCTAAAAGTTATATTTTGATCTCAAATAATAACATAATAACGAATAAACATTAAGATTTTTTAAAGGAGAGAGAGTTTAGTAAAAATTTAAAAAAAAGATTTAAATTTTTTACTTCAGCCTAAGGGGTAGACTTTTTCAATCGATTTAAGCTAAACTTTTCTTTCAATTTAACCCCCCATACAACGAATGTTTGATTCACTTGAAGGCCAATCCTTAGTCGAACTAGAAGAAAAAGTTTTAAAAGAATGGAAAGATCAAGATATTTTTTTAAAATCAGTTCAACAACGCAAAAAAAAGCCCCTCTACTCTTTTTTTGATGGGCCTCCTTTTGCCACAGGGCTACCTCATTATGGCCATATTCTTGCCAGCACCATTAAAGACGTGGTGGCTCGCTATAAGACCATGCAAGGGTACTATGTCCCTAGGCGCTTTGGCTGGGACTGTCATGGGTTGCCCGTTGAAAACGAGATTGAAAAAGCTCATAACATCAAGGGGGCTCATGACGTTATTAATTTTGGAATTGGTCGTTTTAATGAAGAATGTCGCAAAATTGTCTTGAGATACGTTAAAGAGTGGGAAGTGATTATTTCTAGGCTAGGTCGTTGGGTTGATTTTGATCAAACCTATCTGACCATGGATCCTTCATACATGGAGAGCATCTGGTGGGTATTCTCTGAGCTATATAAGCAAGATCTAATTTATCAAGGCTTTAAAGTGATGCCCTACTCTGCACAATTAGGAACACCGCTATCTAACTTTGAAGCAAACCTCAATTATAAAGAGGTGGATGACCCCTCGATTGTCATCACATTCCCATTGAAAAAGGACCCGAATACTCAACTTCTTGTTTGGACAACGACTCCTTGGACACTTGTCTCTAACCTGGCAGCCTGCGTGGGTACTCATATTACTTATGTCAAAGTAAAAGAGATCAAATCAGGTATCATCTATATCCTAGCTCAGTCTCGACTGCACCATTATTTTAACGATCAGAGTCAGTATTCTATTGAGGGAGAAGTCAAATCAGAAGAGCTTGTAGGGCTAGAATATATCCCTCCTTTTGACTACTTTAACGATAAGAGCGCCTTCAAAGTATTATCTGCAGATTTTGTTAGCACAGAGGATGGGACAGGGATTGTTCATATGGCGCCAGGATTTGGCGAAGATGACTTTTATACTTGTAAAGCGGCCCAAATTGATCCTGTTTGTCCTATTGATGCTAATTGTAAATTTACAGAGGTTATTCCAGAATACCAAGGGCAGTTTGTTAAAGAAGCCGATAAAGATATTATCGCACGCTTAAAAGCAAAGGGTCGTCTTTTTTATCGGGGAACGATTCATCACCGTTATCCATTTTGTTGGCGAACAGATACGCCATTAATTTATCGTGTGACAACATCTTGGTTTGTAGCCGTTGAAAAAATTAAAGATAAGATTTTGGCAGCCAATCAAAGCATTTACTGGATGCCAGGGCATCTCAAACAGGGGCGTTTTGGAAAATGGCTTGAAAATGCCCGCGATTGGGCGATTAGTCGCAATCGTTACTGGGGAACTCCTATTCCAATTTGGGAAGCGGAAGATGGAGAGCGCATTGTTGTTGGTAGCTTGGATGAATTCAAAAAATATACGGGTGAGAAGGTCAATGACTTGCATAGGCACTTTATTGATGAGCTGGTCTTCAAAGACAAAAGTGGTAAAGTTTTTAAACGTACTGAAGGTGTTTTTGATTGTTGGTTTGAATCCGGATCGATGCCTTATGCTCAAAACCATTATCCTTTTGAGAATAAGGGTTTATTGAATAAAATTTTTCCAGCTGATTTTATTGCTGAGGGGTTAGATCAAACTCGAGGTTGGTTTTACACTCTCACAGTGCTGGGAGCTGCCCTCTTTGATAGCCCTGCTTTTAAAAATGCGATAGTCAATGGCATTATTTTAGCTGAAGACGGGCAAAAAATGTCTAAACGCCTTAAAAACTACCCAGATCCTATGGAAGTGGTTCACCAATATGGTGCCGATGCTCTGAGGCTCTATCTATTAAGTACTCCTGTTGTCAAAGGAGAAGATATGCGTTTTAAAGAAAAGGGAGTAGAGCAAATTTTTAGACAAACTCTCTTGCCTTTTTGGAATGCTCACAACTTCTTTGTTACCTATGCCCGTATCTATCAATGGGACCCTGTTAAAGAATTTAGAAAGCCTCATGCACTTTTAGACAGTTGGATTATTTCTAAGCTAAATCAATTGATTAACTCCATTGAAAAAGCCATGGATATTTATGATTTAAGCGCTGCTATTGAGCCTATTATTCAATTTATGGATGAGTTAACCAATTGGTATATTCGCAGATCGCGTCGTCGATTTTGGAGTAGTGAGACAACAGATGATCGCAAAGAAGCTTTTTCAACGCTATATGTTGTCCTTGTCGAAACATGTAAAATCATTGCCCCTTTTATGCCATTTTTGAGTGATATCATTTACAAAAATCTAGTCAATCCTGACAAGGAATTTGAATCTGTCCACCTCTGTGATTCTTCGATTTATCGCACAGATTGGCGCAACATCTGGCTTGAAAAGCAAATGAAGGCGCTTCAATCTGCTGTGAGTTTAGGGCACAGCATCAGAAAAGAGCACCGCATCAAAGTTCGTCAGCCACTTTCCAAACTGCATATTGCGATTGGGGATGCTTCTGAAAAAGAATTTTTAGAGAGCCAAGTGCATCTAATCCGCGATGAGCTTAATGTGAAAGAGGTTGTTTTTTATGAAGACGAGAATCAACTAGTTAACCTTAAATTGACTCCTAATTTTAGAGTTCTAGGTAAAAAAGTTGGACCTCTTATGCGATTTGTTCAAGCAAAAGTTCAAGAACTCGACCAAGCTCTTTTACAAGATTTATTGAATGATAAGCCAATATCGATTGAAGTCGAAGGGCAAACGATAGAATTAACTAAAGAAGATATTCAAATACAGCGAGATGTTAAAGATGGGATGGTTGCTGCAAACCTAGGCAATATCACTTTAGCACTTGATGTTGAATTAACAGAAGAGTTGATTGATGAGGGTTTTGCCAGAGAGCTTGTCAATAAAATTCAAACGATGAGAAGAGATGCAAGATTGGAAAAAACCGATCGCATCCGTTTAAAAATAGCGACGAGTGAAAAAGTTCAACATGCTTTCCATCAGTTTAAAGATTATGTGCAGAGTGAAGTCTTAGCTACAGAAGTGGTTTTTGAAAGCTCTCTAGAAGGGGCTGAGTGGGATATTAACGGAGAGTCTGCTGTCATCCTCTTAGAGAAAGCGAGTTAATAAAGCTCTCAAAATTAAAGAGCTTTTCCTCGATGCTTTCTGGAATAGAGCGTTGCTGTTACTAAAGCTGTAGCTGCAATGCTCCAGACAATGAGATTAGGCAAATTCCACCAATTCAGTTTTGTTTGGTTTAAAAGACCAAAACGTGAACTAGAAGGCCAAATAATAATAGCTGGAGATCCTTGGATATTCTTTTCAGGGATGAAACCAAAGTCTCGGCAATCTCTACTTCCTGCATGATTATCACCTAAGAAAAGATAATAACCACTTGGGATATGCAGGCCATAATTGACAATTAGTTCTTTATCGAGTTTTCCATCAACCATTGGAGAACCATAATCAAAAAAGCCTCTAGCTTTAGATTTTTCATTAGCAACAAAAGTAGTTAAGATCGGGTCGTCTTTAGAGAAGATCTTGTGATTGAGTAGGTATAGATCTCCTTCACGAAAGTAGGCATAACGATGCGGGATAAAATCGGTATGAGATTTATCAGGTTCATAAAGGGTAATCATCTCCATCCCTAAATTAAAAAGCTTTTGGGTCATGTAAGGATCTGAGCTATTTAATAAATGGTCTGCAGCTAATTTCTTCTGTGTCCCAGATCGACCGATTTGATAAGCAGTTCCATCAATAAATTCGTAGGTTCCATCGGCTAAATTAGCAAAAAAAGGGCTATACGAATGGGCTTTGAAAGAATGTTGCATGGCATAATTGCCGCCATATTCACCTTTGATGACAAATCTTGCTGTGTAGATGCTATTTTTAATCGCTTTAAGGTGCTCCTCAGATAAAGGAAGCAATGATTTTTCAGGGGTCATCATAGGACGAAAGCGACCTAAAAGATCAACGCCTAGGTGAGGACGTGGGTAGTTTGTATGAGGAGAGTGGTGTAGTTCTAAGAAAAAAGACTGATCAAATCCTTTAAGGTCATAGCCGAGTTCCTGGGCTTGTTTGCGATCGAGCATTTTCACCATCGCATAATTTTTAATGCCCCAAAGATCTTGATATTCTAATTTAGGGGATTCTTCAATCCATTGATGCCCGTTGGAGAATTTGCCATGCAATGTTCCTTGAGAACTCACATAGAGTTTAGCCACTTCTTGTCCCATTTGAGAGATAAATACAGGGGATGCAATTCGGCGATTTTTTTTGGGTTCGTCAATCGTTACTTTCCCTTCAAAGCTGCTGAAAGGCACGTGTTCAAGATTTTGAAAAATTTTTGAATCTTGAAATTCTTTTATTTCTTTTCCGTGTTGATCAACGCCATATATTTTTCCTCCGTAAAAGTAGAGGGTGTCTCCAGATTTTCCAATGAGTCTCTTAACCATTTGTTTTTTCGTATTAAAAAGAAATAAATAGCGAGATTTGTTTTCTTCAGGAGGTAAATTATCGACTGTAAAAATGGCTATATTGCCGCGGTTTAAATTAGAAGAATCAAAGTAGAGATGGGATTGTTTAAAGGGAAAATTAATTCCAAAGCATGTTTTAGTGGCAATGACGCGATCTTTTTCCAGAAGTGTGGGCCTCATTGATCCTGAAGGTATCTGATAATGTTGAAACCACAATTGATTAATCAGTGTAACTGTCAGCAGGGTAAAACCAATACCAATAACCCATTCGTTAAAGTAATCATACGGCGTTTTTTTTACGTTTAATTTGGTATAGTTGAGAAGCTTTTTAGAAATAGCATACGCATTAGCAGATTCTTTTTGATCAATCGCTTCTTTTAATTGAGAGAGAAGCTGCTTGATCATGGCATAAGCTTCATCAGAAAGTTTTCTCTTTTTCTTGATTAAAAGATCGCGAACATGATGAAAGGTCTTTCTTGATTTTCTTAGAGAATATTTGTAGTTTTGCACTAGTTTACTGATGAACATATGGTTTTGCTATACTTATGGGTTTGGTCGTTTCAACGCTCATTTGCGGATGCTCTTGAGGTTCAAAAATAAAGTAATAAAGCTTATCAGCTTTTAACTTATTATTTAAATTATCATTTACAATAGTGAACATTGCGTGACGATGCGCTTTGTCTTGTTGGAGAGAAAATGGGATTGGGGTGCAATGCAAATCATCTTTAAGCCGGATATAAACCTGATACCCTAGAAAGTTAGGATGTGTTTTAAGTTCAAATTGCAGATCTCCAGTAGCAGTATACTGATGAGAGATTAATTCTAGAGGAGGGATGGGCAGGCTTGTGTGAATCGATTTAAGACCTCGTCCAGAATCGATAATTCTCATTTTTACTTGTGAAAATTGATTAGCGACTTGAATCCAAAATGGAAAGTAACTAGGAACCTTTTCCCCTTCTTGAGGTAGGTAAATTTCAATTTTTTTATTAGCGAGTTCTGAGCCATCTTGAGGCCAGTGGGTCTGGTAGGCGTTGCAAGCTGCTGACTTCACTTTTTTCCCATCAAAGACGATGGGGGGATTCCACGTCAAGCGGTTATCAGGCATCTCTAAAGGGGGAGGGGGCCCTGCTTTTTTACGAAGGCTTTCGGGGATTAATTTAAATTGTAAGCTAATAAGTGTTGGGAATATTTGCTCTTGGGGATAAATCTTTTGCCAGCTTTTTTGAGAAAATGAATACATCTGCTCAATGTTTTTTACATTTAGATCTAGCTCATACATAACCCAAGAGAGATGCCCTGGAGCCTGACTATTGACCCATTCTTGCCAGAGGCCTTTGATTTTTTTTACTTCATTAATAGGAGCTGAGATTTCTTCGATAACGAGGGTTTCCCCTTTGGTGTCAAAAATATGAAATAAAGTAAAACTCTTGCCATGGCTGCTAACCAAATAGTCACCCTTTTTTGCCTTTTTTAAGCCTTGAGCTATAGCAAAGTCCTGGCAGACAAGCTGATGGCTAAGAAAAAGGATGGCAAATACAAAGAGAGGAAGTTTTTTTAAAGAAAGATTTTTTTTCATAATATTATGGGCAAAATTATATTATTTTTAGGGTTTTTTAGCATTAGAGAATTAGGGAGTGGAAAAGAACGGAAGGTAGAGAGCCAGCTACTAAACCCAGGGTTTAAAGAAAGATAAACTTTTTTTGAATAAAGGAAAATCTTTAAAAAAAAATTGCATAAAAGGATATTTATTCAAATTGTAGAGGCAATGATTTTGGTAGAATAGAATTGTGATTTGTAATAATTTAAAACTAAAATAAAAAAGTTAGTCCTATGAGTTTTATGAAAAAACGAGTTCATTTTATTCTTTGTCTTTTCTTGCTTTTTCCTTTAGCTTGGGTAAGCCCCATGAGCGCTCAGCTTCATGCTAAAGAGTCCAAAGCTTCAAATACTGCCGATGAGCCTAGCTGGCAAGAGCAAGTTCAAGAGCTGAATGAGAAAATTACATTATTGAAGCGATGGCAAGAAGGGTATAAAATGACAGCGGAGCAAGCCGAGTTTAAGGCAGATCGCCTCCAGTTTGAAGAAGATCAATTAATTGATGCTAAAAGACTTTGGAAGGTAGCTGAAAATGCTAATCAAAAAGCCGAAGACTTACAAGTCATTATTGACAAGTTGGTCAATCAGCGTAATATCATCTTAAAACGCCACAATCAACCTATCCCAAAAAAATGAGATGAAAAGATTTTTTTTAATCATTCCATTGGCTCTCCACAGTGTATTTGCTCCGATGTTGTTTTCGGAAAATCAAGATCAAACAAACCAAGACACTTTAGAGCAAATAGCAGATATTGAAAAAAGCATCCAGATGCTAAAAAAATGGCAGAGTCAGTATTTGAAAAAGAAATCATATTATGAATCGGAGCGCAAGCGAGTTTTATTTCGAAATAAAAGTCCCAAAGATGCTCAAAAAGCAGATCGCCTAGCAAGAGAGGCCTATGCAAACGTTGAAGAAATTCAAGTTCAGATTAACTCTTTAGAAGAGCGTAAAAATAGCTTAAAAGAATCAAAGCTTTAAAATGTCGTGTATTTCCCATAGTTTATCTCCTTCTCTATTGACAGACTTTTATCAGTTAACCATGGCTTATGGCTTTTGGAAAGCAAAAATTGATAATCATCAAGCTGTGTTTCATATGAACTTTCGCAGGCCTCCCTTTAATGGAAGTTTAGCTGTTGCAGCAGGTCTTGATACTTTGATAGAGGTGTTAAAAAACTATCGCTTTAAAGATGAAGATATTGCCTTTTTAAAAGATCTTAAAAATGATCAAGGGAACCCTTATTTTTGTTTAGACTTCCTTAAGCATTTGCAAGATCTTGAATTTAGCTGGGACATTGATGCTGTTGAAGAGGGAGAGTTTGTTTTTCCCTACGAACCTTTAGTGCGAGTAAAAGGGCCTCTTTTACAATGCCAGCTTTTAGAAAGCTTGCTGTTAAATATTATTAATTTTCAAACCTTAATCGCTACTAAAGCAGCGCGCATTTATATTGCTGCTCAAGGTGCTCCAGTCATCGAATTTGGATTTAGAAGAGCTCAAGGCATTGATGGAGCGGTTTCGGCCTCTAGAGCAGCATACATTGGTGGATGCAGCGCCACTTCTAATATCATGGCAAGTAAGCTTTTTAAGATTCCATTGCGTGGCACTCAAGCCCATAGCTGGATTTTAGCCTTTGATGATGAATTGGAAGCTTTTGAAGTTTTTGCACAAACACAACCCGATAATTGTTTATTCTTAGTCGATACTTATAATTCCTTAAAAGGGATTAAGCATGCCATCACTGTTGGCAAAAAATTACAAGAGAATGGAAAGAAATTCTTAGGAATACGTTTAGATTCTGGAGACTTAGCTTATTTAAGCATTGAAGGGAGAAAGATGCTTGATGATGCTGGATTTAAAGATGCTCTTATTTTAGCTAGTAATGAACTAGATGAAATGATTATTCGCGATCTTTTACAACAAGAAGCTCAAATTTGCGTTTGGGGTGTTGGTACCAACTTAGTGACTTCTCAAGGGCAATCTGCTTTAGATGGTGTTTATAAAATTTCGGCTATTAAAGCTCCTCATGAAGATTGGAAATATCGCCTTAAAATCTCTGAGCAAATGAGAAAGACAACGAATCCAGGCATCTTACAAATCAAACGTTTTACATCTGAAAAACGCTATTTAGGAGATGTTATTTATAATGAACTAGCTCCTCCTCCATCTAAGTGGGAAATGATCGATCCTTTAGATCCTACCAAGAAGAAAGAGTTTCCACTTCATCATCCAATGCAAGATTTATTAGTGCCGATTTTTAGAAATGGTAAAGCAGTCTATCGCTCTCCAGAACTTTCTCTCATCCGTCATAAAATGATTTCTCATCTGTCTTATTTTCACAGTGGTTTGAAAAGATTTGTATTTCCACATCAATATCCTGTGGGATTAGAAGCAGGGCTTTATCAAACAAAAACAAAGCTCATAGAAAAAATTAGGCAATCAAAATGACAAAAGCACTTTTAATTGTAGACGTTCAGAATGATTTTTTACCTGGTGGAGCGCTTGCTGTAGCTTATTCAGATCAAGTTCTTCCTGTTATCAATAAATTAATCGACCAGTTTGATTATGTTTTTGCTACTAAAGATTACCATCCTAAAAACCATATTAGTTTTGCAAGTCGTTGGCAGAAATCAGTGGGCTTTAAAATGAAGATAGGGGTTATGGAGCAGGTGTTGTGGCCAGATCATTGCGTTGCAGGTGAGTGGGGCAGTCAATTGTCAGATAAACTCAATAAGAAGAAAATTAAACTGGAGTTTATCAAAGGAACCCAATCAGAGATTGATAGTTATAGCATTTTTTTTGATCAAAATCATAACCCAGCTAGTGAAATAGATTCCTATTTTAAAAAGCATGAGATTTCTGATTTATATATTGTGGGATTAGCTACAGATTACTGCGTTAAACAAACAGCGCTTGATGCTCTTAGCTTGGGCTACAATGTCTTTATTGTTGTTGATGGATGCAAGGCTGTGAATGTCCATAAAAATGATGGCGCGGCGGCTTTGAATGAAATGCAAAAAAAAGGAGCCCATCTGATTTATTCCGATGAGCTCATTAAGCATCCTCATTTGAAAGTTCAAAAGAGAACAAAATAATCATTTATTTCTGAAAAAGTGGCTCTACCGCGATATCGTAAACCCCTCTTTCAATCCCTTCTTGTTTAAAAGAATTAAAGGAGACATCTTTTAAGAAATCAGGAAGAGACTCATGCTGAGCACTGCTCATCAATTCATAAGCGCTACTTTCAATTTGAGCATTTAAAAGCTCTAAATGGGGTAGAATTTCTGTGTTAAAATCTTTAACACTTTCAAACTTGTCGATCCCTTCTTTTTTGAAGAGCTCAAAATCTTGTTCTTGCATTTTTAAAGCTGCATTATTTTGAGCAGTTAAAAAAGAGGCGAGAGCTTGGTCATCTTGGTTTACGGCAAATAGTTCGCCCTTCAATGTTTCTAAATTTTGTTCCTGGTTCCATTTATAGCGTGCTAAATCATGCATCAGTACTAAGCGCTCTTGCATTAGCACAAAAAGGAGCTCAAGCTCATGAATGGTAGAGTGTAAATCTTTGCTGGAATTGACAGCTTCTTCTTTAAGAATAGGAGAGCTTGCTTCTGCTTTGGTGAAAGAAGATACCATTAAGCAGCCTCCGATTAAAGCTCCACATAAGGTCATTTTTAGTAATTTCATTTTTCTCTCTTTGTTTAGTTACAATTTATATATTAAATTGATTCCATTGCGAATGGGAATCAGTAAGTTTTCAACTTTGGGGTCCTCATAAATAGTCGTATTAAACTCATCCATTGCTTGCAAACGAGGATTATTGGGATGGGTTATTTCACCCTTCCATAGTGCGTCATCAATTACAATGATCCCACCTGATTTTGTTTTTTCAACCAATTTTTTATAGTTGGAAAGATATGATTGTTTGTGACCATCCAGAAATGAAAATTCTATACCGCTAGGTAATGCATCTATAAATTCATCAGCATCTTGCAAACTAAGTTGAACTTTCCATCCATCTGGATGTTGGTCGATATTTTTTCTTGCGATTTCAAAACTTCTGGGGTCCTTTTCACAACTAAATACTTTTCCTTCTTTGCAGCTTGCCTCTGCTAAAACCAACGCTGAAAACCCAATAAAGGTTCCAACATCAACGATATATTTGGCATTGGCTAATTTGACTAAGATAGATAAAAGAGCCGCAATTTGTGGCCCACAAATCATATGAGCCCCTTCACCGTGAAGGTGGGCATTTTCCATTAAGCTGTTTAAATAATTAGAAAGTGGCTTGGAGTGCTTTTCTAAATAATTATTTAAAGGAGCAGAAATCATAAAATATTTTGTTTAATCTTTTTATCACATATGATACCAGGTGTTTAGCTTAAAATCAAATATTGAGAAGATATTTATGGCGTTTGGTGCCTTTCCCCCTCAGCCGGTATTTCTAGGCCCAAAAGCCTCTTTAGTGGATGTTTTTAAGGCCAATGTTCAAGCAAACCCAGTTTTGCTATACTCATTAATAATCTTTATTTTAGCTATTATTCATACCCTTGTCGCTTATCAAATTACAAAATATGCCCATGCGTTAGCTGACAGAAAAGCTAAAAAACACCCCATGGGACAATATGAGCACTCTTTTAAAATTGAAATTTTACACTTTTTGGGAGAAGTAGAGGTTATATTTGCTATTTGGGTGATTCCTCTTTTGATCGTTATTACCATTTTTTATGATTGGCATGTGGCTTTAGGGTATTTGAACACCGTTCGCTTTAATGAGCCGCTTTTTGTGGTTGTGATTATGGTTATAGCCTCAACAAAGCCGATTCTTAAATTTGCTGAATGGTGTTTGCATCTTCTTGCCAAGATATTTGGGGGGGGACCCGCTGCTTGGTGGTTAATTATTTTAACAGTGTGCCCTATTTTAGGATCTTTTATTACCGAGCCAGGAGCTATGACTTTAGGAGCACTCTTATTAAAGAGACAAATATATGAAAAAAAACCTTCAAAAACGTTAGCTTATGCGACCCTTGGGCTGCTGTTTGTCAATATCTCTATTGGGGGAGTACTGACCAATTTTGCAGCTCCTCCAGTGCTCATGGTTGCAGAAAAGTGGTGTTGGACCAATGGCTATATGTTTAGATATTTTGGGCTCAAATCGATTGCATCTATTCTATTATCAAACATGGTTTATTTTATCTTTTTTTATAAGCAGCTTAAAAGTCTTAAAAAAACAACCCATAGTGAACAAGGGGAGCTTGTTCCTGTCTGGATTACTTGTGTCCATATTCTTTTTTTGATAGGGACTATCTTTTTTCTCCACTATCAAATCCTTTTGATCGGACTCCTTCTCTTATTCATCGCCTTTCAGAAAGCAACAGCCCCCCATCAGGATCAGCTGTCTTTAAGAGGTCCCTTGTTAGTAGGTACATTCTTGGCGGGGCTCGTTGTTCATGGAACTTTTCAGGGATGGTGGATAGAGCCCGTCATTACTGGCCTTTCCCCAACTCCTCTATTATTGGTTACCACTATTTTAACTGGCTTTAATGATAATGCTCTCATTACCTACTTAAGCGGGCTTATTCCAAATCTTTCTCCAATATTAAAATATATGGTGATGAGTGGAGCTGTGGCTGGTGGAGGATTAACAATTATCGCCAACGCACCCAACCCGGCAGGTCAATTCCTCCTTAGAGAACATTTTGAAGATGGGGTTGATCCTTTGAACTTGTTTCTAGCTGCCCTTTTCCCAACGGCTCTTATTGTCCTCCTGTCTTGGCTAGTGCTTAAGTTCATGGGGCGTTTTACCGGTTTATGCCTCATTTGAGTTTCAATAAATATATTGACTTATAAATCAGATTCTGATAAACTTATTCATATCGAGTAGGTTACGTATAGAGTCATTATGAGTTTCACAAGTCATATAGTTAGGA
>JAYDZG010519370.1:0-12847 GCA_034509265.1 Microcambeva bendego | reverse complement strand
ATTATTATTATTATTATTATTAATAATAATAATAATAATAATAATAATAATAATAATAATAATAATAATAATAATAAAATAATAATAATAATAAAAATATTATTATTATTATTATTATTATTTATTAATATTATTTGCACGTTCCATGCTGTCTCAGCTTTTACTGATTTGGTGTTGCACCTGCTAGGTCCCCACTGCAGCATTGAGCTGCAGAAATATTACTGGGCATGGACTCATAGACAATCTTGTGAAAATATGCTGCAGGCAATAAACACAATCCTTCCTGCAGAACGGTTCACAAGTCTGCTGTGCAGAATTTCTGTGTTTCTCTGTGTGTTGCATGGCATACCAGATGAGCTTTATAATGTTTAAATCTGGTGAAATAAATGGGGATGCCAAAACCCAAACTCCGATAGGCATCTGTACAACGACAATTGGCCATCTGTAGATTTGAGACTGTGTGTTGTCCTGTTGAACTAGCAAGAAAGTAGGCAGACAGGGTCTTCACCTGTCAAAGACATGTGTAGACATACCAGGGTACCCACGGAATGCAAGCTAAACAGACCTTATAACTTTATGGAACCATGGCCAGCCACTGTAGTTTTCATAGAAGTGAAGTGCCAGAAAAGTTTTTCACTGTTATGAAAACTATTCAACTTGTGACAAAAGGCTGGGGAAGGCTCATTTCAGTTCCAGCATGAGATGGTAATGGGCTGGACCTGTTGAAGTGAGTAGGCAAAATCAGAATTCCTTCACACATATTTGGCCATGTAGTAGGTCCATTATGAATCATTTTTACTCTGGTACTGAAGATAATCACTCTCTGATATGAATCATGGAAACAAAGGTAAGGACTAATACCTACATTTATGGTTGACCAGATGCACACACACAAGGGCTGGTGTAACTAAAATCACACTATTACAACTGAACAATAAATTAACACAAAAGCCAGGACTGAGAAAGATGCTTTTTAGTTTCAGGGTGCATGGGTATGGCAGCCAGTTCCAAGGAGGGCTTCTTAAATTAGCCAATGTGGTTTGAGACAGTTGCAGTGAACAGCCACACTTCTCTGCTGAATGAACCAAGCACACAACCTCAGAAAGTTGTTCTAGTTCTTCAAAGGTGTATAGAACTGCTGATAAGTTGCATTATTTTGAGATCTACTGTAGTCCATTGGAACCAGTATACACCGGTTCCATCTGTTCCTTTTACCAAATAAATTCACTGCCACTTGTGTCATGATCACTCTGTACTGGTATGGTTTAACCCAGGTATGCAAACGTTTGGTGTACACCTTCATTTTTTATGCAGGCTTTGCAGCAATGCACAAACAGTTAAGCATCACAACAGCATCCAGGTCAGTAGAAATGTATTTTTGTCACCCAAAATATGTCCTTGTGATAATAACACAGTTCATTCTGGCAATAAAATTACTGGACATTCTCTTGGCATAGGATGGTGCCCATGAAGCACCCCTGGCCAACGTGCAGCCTTCTCCCAAAAGCTACATCTGTGATGCATGGTTTGTCTGTAGTGTTAAGGGCACCTTGTAAAAAACTGTTTTAGTCCTGTCATAATATCTGCCTGGTGACACATTAGTTTGGGCCTCGAGAGCGGTACTTGTGACAGTACTTCTCTGTTTTCCAATACCTCTGTTACAGTGCCTTGCAAAAGTATTACGTCCCTTCGCTTTTTAACTATTTTGTTACATTTTAACCTGTGTTTAATTTTTTTAATCGGACTTGTATGTGATGCAGCTGCACAAAATAGTCTGAGTTGGTGAAGTGAAATGAGAAAAATATATGTATATTTTTTTTGTTGTTTAAATAAAAACTTTAAATTGGCATCTGCATATGTATTCACCCTCTTTGCTATGAAGCCCTGAAAATAATTCAGGTGTGACCAATCACATTTAGAAGTCACATGCTTAGTGAAACAACCACCTGTGTGCAATCTGTGTGTCACATGATCTGTCAGTATTTACACACCTTTTCTTAAAGACCCCAGAGGCTGCAGCACCACTAAGCAAGAGGCACCACTAACCAAAAACACCATGAAGACCAAGGAAATCTCCAAAGTCAGAGACAAAAATATCCAAATCTCTGATGATCACCCAGAGCACCATCAAATCAGTTATCATCAAATGGAAAGAACATGGTACCAAAACAAACCTGCCAAGAGAGGGTTGCCCACCAAAACTCTCAGACCGGGCAAGGAGGGAATTAATCAGAGAGGCAGCACAGGGACCAAAGTTAAACCTGAAGGAGCTGCAGAGTTCCCAACCAGAGACTGGTCTGATGAGACCAAAATTGAACTTTTCGGCCACCAAGAAAAACGCAATGTCTGCCGCAAAACCAACACATCTCATCACCCCGAAAACACCATCCTTACAATGAAACAGGGTGGTGGTAGCAGCATGCTTTGGGGATGTTTTCAGCAGCAGGGACTGGGAAACTGGTCTGAGTCGAGGGTAAGATGGATGGTGCTAAATACAGGGATATTCTGGAGCAAAACCTGTTTCTGTTAGGAGCAGTGGCAAACATGGTTGGAACCCAGACTATTGCCTACACACACACAGACACAGGAGTAACTAAAAAGGTGTTTATTAAAATTATATAATAAAGAGAACTTGGTTTAACGGAAATATTTTATTGAAAATAAAGGGAATGGAGCACTTGGGCTCCAGGAAACTGTGGATAGTGTCTGGACCTTGACCAGGAGGTAGCGGTAGGATGACAGGAGATAACAGAGGACGGTATGCATAACAAATAGTTGCTAGCGATCGGGGTATTCCACTAGGAGCGGGGCAGATGGAGGTCTTTGAAGGGAGCGGAGTGGGCGGCAGCAGAGGCTTGACTGGATATCGCATACAGAAAAAAACTAAAACTGGAACACAGGAATCCACTAGAGAGGACGAACACAGGCAGAGGCGAGAGGAGAGAAAGCACAGGAACGAGAATGGCAGAAAAGCGAAATGGAAAAAACACATACGGACTGGCGAAGAGCAAAAACAGACCTCGAACAAATGACACTCTTGGAAACATATCTTCAAAAATGCTCCTGCGAGGAACTGGCAGAAACTGGGGTTTTAAATAAACGCGCTGATTACACTAATCGGTGGCAAGTGAGCGCAGACAGCATCTGCACATTAGCAGAAAAGCATGGAAAGCACCGTGTCGTCTGGCAGCACAAGCCCGGCACTTTCCAGCCCTAACAGTGTCAGTGATTTGAGACTGGGACGGAGGTTCACCTTCCAACAGTACAATGACAGAAAGCATACTGCTAAAGCAACACTCGAGTGGTTTAAGGGGAAACGTGTAAATGTATTGGAATGGTCTAGTCAAAGCCCAGACCTTAATCCAATTAAGAATCTGTGGTCAGACTTGAAGATTGCTGTTCACCAGCGGAAACCATATAACCTGAAGGAGCTGGAGCAGTTTTGCCTTGAGGAATGAGCAAAAATCCCAGTGGCAAGATGTGGCAAGCTCATAGAAACTTATCCAAAGCGACTTGCATCTGTAATTGCTGCAAAAAGTGGCTCTACAAAGTACGGACTTTAGGGGGGTGAATAGTTATGCACACTGAAGTTTTCCTCAAACAATCCATTTACATTCCAGGTTGTGAGGTAACAAAACACGAAAAATGTCAAGGGATGAATACTTTTTGAAGGCACTTTACATGTATCAGCGTCCACAATAAAATGCCCATTGTGTTGAAGTGTCAGGATGGGTTCTGAGACGAGGTCCATACAAAGCTGCTGGAACACCTCCTCTCTCTCTCTTTGAAAAAATTAAACGCTCCAACAACTTAATGCTTTCATATGGAATGACATGAGGGGTTTTATAGTTATTTAAACACTATTAGTTTGTGTGACACTCTCCAAATGAGTTTAAAAAAAATGCAATTTACGACCCTTAAATGAGAGAAAAAATTGAGGCAGCATTGAAAATGGAAATAATACACAGTTTCTTACATTGTCTTTTATTTGATTGCAGACATATGAGCCTGAGATGTTTCCGGGTTTCTGCTCAATTTTATATTATTTTAAACATACATTCCTGCATGTAAGACCTGTAACTTATTCCAAAACTGAAAGTTGGGACAGCTATGAAATTTACCACAATTCTTGTTAACCACACTTAAAAGATGTTTTGGCACCAATGATACCAAGCAATTTAGAGTTTTGGGATTTATTTTGTCCTTTTCTCCCTCCAAACGTAAGATGTGCAACAGTGCAGGGCATTTTTGTTTCTAAATTTCACTTCCACATAGTGACATTCCACTGGCTCCTGACAGGTAGTGATTCTGAGTAACACCAAAGCAGTGTTCAGTGTCTGTGGTGTCATGGAAGTGTGAAATTCCACATGTTCCACCTTTATATGCCACCACAGTCTATTATTAATATTTCTTTCTTTATTTCTATCGCTTAATTTTTTTAAACCTTTTTTTCTATCATGATCATCATTAATAATTTGGCATAGTTTTCCCACTGGATGCCCTTCCTGACACAACCCTCCCTATTTATCCAGGCTTGGGACTGACACTTCAATGCACTGGTTTATGCAACCTTGTGGCTAGGGCAAGTCTTTCCAACTAACCTGCATTTTTTGGAGTGTGGGAAACCAGACACTGGGGAAACATGCAAACTGAACATAGAAAGGACCCAGACTGCCCCACCAGGGGATTGAACACAGGATCTTTTGGCTGTGAGGTGACAATGCTACCCACTTAGCCACCAAGCCGAAAAGGAAGTTAAGCATAAAATGATAAAGTAAAATTAAAAAAAGAATCTAAATCTAAAAAAAGACAAATCTAAAAAAAACACCTGCATTTCATGGTGGCAGAGTTGAGAGGGTAAGTCATTTACCACTTTGCTATTTCTTCTAACAACACTTAGCAGATGTTTTGCCACTGAGAAATCCAAGCAATTACGTGTTTCAGGTTAATTCAGAATTCAGAAGGCTGTTATTGCGGTAGGGGTAGGGACATAAATGGGTGCGAGGGGTGTATAGGGTTATAAATATCAGAAATGAAATATATTTAGTAATGGGAAATCCAACAAGCTAATGGTCTGGAGTCCAGATACATTTGGGGGGAAAAGTATGGTCAATAACCAGTAGAGGGCAATACATACTGATTTACTCATACTAATTACACGACAACTTGAGGTTGAAAAGTGTTCATTGTTTGTGTGAGTTGTTAGCAGTTTTCCGCTGTTTTGTTTTCACTTCATGACGTTCATGAACTTATTTGGCCGTAAAGTAGAATTGCTTACTAAATAGTTTCAAGTTAATCATTTGCTTCCCGTGCATTGCAAGTAGATCTTAAAGCATAACCGGTTGCGAAATCGGTACCTGTTCTTTTTAGTACATGCTGGTCTTTTGTCCTTCATTCATGTTTCCTGTTTTTGTTGTGCTCCGATCAGTGATTAGCTGAGACCCAAGAAACCATTCTGATGCACTTACGTAGGTAATCAAGTTGTTTATAAATTAATATTAGGGTCTGGTTGATAAAACATACTAATGAGTAGGGCTGGGCAATAACAGGATACAAGTCAAGAGTCTATTCAGGCCACAGGACATTTTAGGACATTAGAGGTGGTATAAATGTTTATGGGGTAATTTAAGCTAATTAAAAAGTATGGATTGGCAAAAATACATCATAGTTATTATGATTTATATACTAAATATAGACTAAATACACCATTATTTGGTAACCTTTGTTGATAAAGGTAATCCCTTTTACTAATGTCTATATTTTGAGGATGAATGCAGTTCGGTTCCAAATGAGTTTAATATCCTCCTTTTTTCTACAAAACTTTATTTTTGCTGTCTCACTTTGAACTGTACTTGTTAACTTAAATATTTCTTATGATTTGTAACCTCATTTTACTACCAGGTTGCTACTGTTGGGCTCTTGAGCAAGGCCCTTAACCCTCATTGCTCTGACTGTATACTGTAACTGTACTGTAAATCGCTTTGGATAAAGGCATCTGCTAAATGCCGAAAATGATAATGTAGAACCTTTAGAAGACTTATCTGAAGTCTACATATTGCTGTCTGAAATTATTGGACACAGCATGCAAAAGCACCTGAAGAATTGTACAGCATTAACCTTGCATGTGATAGCCATAATGATGCCTCTGGTACAACTCTGATTGGACATTTAACAACTTTAGTTGGAGTTTACTGAATTAGTTAATTTCTGGTAGTGATTTGATTTTACTACAGTTTACATATTTACAATAGTAAATTAATAGGCCAGTCTATTAGATTTATTCTATTTTAAAACCAGTGATGTATGTTTTCGATCTTGCTGGAACACACAATTCCATCCAACGTTTAAGAATTTGATGATAACCTTCAAAGATTTCAATAGATAAAGACAGAAACAAAATTGGCTGATAAATCATTTGCTGAGCTCTGCAGGTGGGAAAGTCAATGTCTGACTAAAGTGGAAGTGGTTTTTGCTCTTAAAGCTTATTTGTTTCAGTGTATGTTTTTGTTCCTGAGAAAAATCATTCAAATTATGGTAGTCTTTCCAACAGCTTAAATTCAGTCACAGTTATAGTACTAAATAGTATTATACAGTATTCATTCACTTGTCTGGAGCAGTAGTCTAGTGTGCCAACAGACCAACTGATTATTTTCTAACGAGGAACTGTTACATTGAACACTACTTGTTTAGCAGTTTATGTTATCAGGTACTAACATTTATTTAGCTTTGTGTTGAAAAGATTCATATATTGGTGATTTTTAATGATACAGTGTTGTCTTAATAGTGTTTAACTGAAAACGTTTTTCTTAGCATGCCAAAAAACAGAAAGTTCAGGTTTGTTCACAAAGTGAATGTTCTTTAATTAAATTGGTTTTATGTGTTTTGAGCCTATTCACATGTTGGGAAAAAGAAAAACACAAAGAATAAGAGTTAATGAAGCTGTTTGTATTGTATCTCTATTAGACGAGATTACATACAGTAAATTAGTCTTGATTATTTAGAGTCACATCAACCAACATATTTTGGTTAAGGGTGCTGATGCCCAATACATTGACCCTGTCAATAGATAATAAAACATATGTTTTTTCTTAAAATGTAACAAATAAGTAATAATTATTAATATAAACTCCTTTTTGAAAATGTAGTAGAATAATGGTAAAATGGTTTTGCATGATTGTCCCAGATGTGCATGAATTTTTCTTTGTACTTCCTTTTCCTCCAATGCTGTAAAACATTTGTAAATATGTAATCTTTTTCAAGATTTTGCCAAGATGTATTACTGCTATATTTAAATTGAACATAGCAGACATTAAAAAGAAATTAAAATAATGAATAATGTGCCTTATTGACATTTACAATTATTGTTACTTAAGATAATTTGTTATTGACAGCATTGAGAAAATATTTTAGGTCATGTCTTTTCAAGCTTTTTTTCATGTTTTTTTGCTTTTCCACATAAAAATAGCGAATTCTAGAGCCAGAATGATACCTGATAATATACCGGGTAACCATTTAACATTTTTGCCAGTAATGTTTTAGCATTGTAACATGCTTACACTTACATTCATGACAGGACAAGATGTTACACTTCAATCAATTCAAGTTCAGTGTCAATTTTGTAAAATTTGTATCTCCAATTGAGAACCTTCTCACTGTGAGGGGACAGTGCTAAACACTGAGCCACAAGAATAGACATATTTGTGTAGTCATTATCACAAAAGGACAAAGGACAAAATCCAAGAACATCAGTCAATGCAATTTCCCTTGGGACCAGCTTTCACTACCATGTAACCATGGAGATGGATGAGCCTTACTGCAACCCTGTAGTAAGCACAAGGCCCCTCCACCTGATTGATTGTTAACCTCCCCTTGATTGCATGGTAATAATGGGTGGGGGAGGGAGCTCATCACAGGTCAGTACTGAAGCCTGACTCATCCATCAGCTGATCTACTGGGTCTGACTACACCGCAAACACAACTTCAGACACAATGACAGTTTACAAGCCACTAAGAGGAACTTGTCTCAGCAAAGTAGGACATCACAGTGACACAACACATAAAAGAGTATGAGAAAGGGATTAACGTGAAGTGGTTGGAAGGGCTATGGTTGAATGAACATGATTATCAACAATTGCTGAGTGATACTTTATTAAAGCAATCGGGCAAGCATGTGTAAAATGGAGGATTATATGAGTAACAAGTGTATAGTGGGGCAAAAAAGTATTTAGTCAGCCACTGATTGTGCAAGTTCTCTTACTTAGAAAGATGAGAGAGGGCTGTAATTTCAACTATGAGAGACAAAATGAGGGGGGAAATCCAGGAAATCACATTGTAGGATTTTTAAAGAATTTATTTGTAAATTATGGTGGAAAATAAGTATTTAGTCAATAACAAAAGTTCAACTCAATACTTTGTAACATAACCTTTTTGGCAATGACAGAGGTAAATACTAAATACTTTTTTTTGCAAAACTGTGTTTTGCTAAAAACATCAGCGGCAAGGCATAAATGTTGTTAAAATGGTCTAAGAAACAAGGATCCAATCCAGCACCTCAGAATATATTATACCCACAAATATCAAAGCTCTTATCATCCACCGGATGTTTCATTTAAAAAACACTGAGCATTAACTGCTGATTCTCTTTTGACTTTGTCTCCTGTAACAATGCTAGTTTTCTACTTTTGGAAATAAAATGACTGTCTTAATCTTCTTGGAAGGCTCCCATGCATTAGTCAATTTGGGCAATACAGCCTGGCTTTGATAAATCCCAAAGATTTTAGAGAGACTTAGAGTCCAGGTTCTGACAGGTCAACGGAATTCTTGCACAACCAATTCTTAAACCAGTACTTTGTTGTGCGTACCGACACTTGCATGTTCAAACATGTTAAAGACTATTAAAAATGAAAACACAACACTTTCACTGTCATTTTATTGTCTAAGAAAAGCAAAAGAGTTTATTTTACTGAAACTAATAAACTTTAGGCAGATTTCCCCAGGCATTTACCAAACACAAAATTTATCTGGTAGGCCTAGGCAGCTGTCTACCTAGACAGCATTTTAGGTCATCCTGTGCGCACTCCCAAGAGGTGGGCTGTTTGAAAGTCACCTTGAAATATAAACACTATATTCAGCGTATGACTCGAGTTCGGATTATCACTCATTCAGGAAGGACTTGGAAAAAAAGAAACCTGGCGGCCTATGTTTAACTATTTTTGATGTTTAATGTGAATAAAGGTGTCCAGTATTTAGTTGCAAGTTCGGGCTAGTCAGTGAAATTTAAGCACTTTTGGTAGATGTTACTTGAGCTGCTAATGCTTGCGCCACCTTGTCTCATTGTTTTTAATGGCACAATGATAAAGCTAATGAAACACGTAGTAATCTCTATCTAGATATACTGTTCAAATAAACCGACTTATAAGGCAATGACTTAATAGAATGCTTCCTAGTTAGGCAGCTGTCTAGTTAAAGAGCAAGGGAGTGAGGTAGCTCACAATGAATGGTGCTTTATACCAATGCACACTAGAATACTTATTTACTGAGTTGTTACCTAACCATCACTTTAGTAGGCTTGCATCTAAGGTGCTCCAGGATACACCGACCAGACATAAAATTATTACCAATAATAGGTAATGTGAACAGCACTGGTTAGCTCTTCATCACAGCAGATGTTAGTGGGTGGGATATATTAGGCAGCAAGTGGAAATATTATCCTCAATGTTGATGTGTTAATAGCAGGAAAAATGAGAAATCAGAGGGATTTGAATGTGCTTGACAAGGGCCAGATGGCTAAACAATTGGGACAGAGCATCTCCAAAACTGCAGCTTTTGTGTGGTTTTCCTGGTCTTGAAGGTATCTATCAAAAGTGGTCCAAAGAAGAGTGGTAAACTGGTGACAGGGTCCTGGATGACCTCGGCCCATTGATAAACGTGAGCAGCATGGCCCGTGGTCCAACATATAAGCTACTCTAGCTTGAATTGCTTAAGAAGTTAATGCTGCTTTTGTTTGAACGGTGACAGAAGACACACTGTATCACTGTATGATTGTTGTGTATGGGGCAGCAAAAGGGGGGGGGGGCAATATTAAGAAGGTGGTCATAATGTTATGCCTGATCTGTGTATTTCCTATAGAATAGTCTTCCACCAGCCTTGTGTTGTGGAAATGTCAAAATCTTTGCGGTTTGCACTAGTATGGATGGTCTATAGTGGTTAGCATGTCTCTTCAAATGAAATGTATCTGTATATGAGATTTCACCTTGGGTTGATGTGGCTGGTGACTGTGCAAATGTTATAGGGTGTGTTTGATGGTCTTAGCCCTACCCAAACAGCACAGGGGAATAGTAATAACAGCACAATTTGAGTTAGGAAGGTGTTTTGGGTTTAAGATGACTAGTTTGATCTTATCTGAAAAATAAATGTGTCCACACAGTTCAGGCAGTGTGATAAAAATGCTGGCTACATGTCTGTCTGCAGGCAAACACATTTGCAAACCCAGCTGCTCTTTTAATTCACACAATGGGCAAAAAACAAACACTTATAGGTTCACACAAATTTAGACACACACACACACACACGCAGACACACGCACACACAGAGTAATAGTTTACAACGGGTTTTTGAATAAACTTTGACCAAGGTTTATCTCAGGGTGAGGCACATACTTAAGAACAAGGAAATATTAGGAAGCCTAGGAGAACTAACTTTTTCAGCTATTAAGCCAAGTTTCGTCACACATTTATATTATACACATTTCTTTGTGTGTGTTGAGTTTGTTTTATGATCCGTCTTAATCTTTTACTCTATGTCTTAGTTTAGTTTTGTCTGGGTAAAGTCTATGCTGGTACTCCTAATCTTTTATCAACAGCCAGTCGGAGTTCCCCCGACTGTGAGTCAAAGACAATGCAAACAACAAAGAGCAAACCGAGGGCTGACGGCAACAAAGAAGCCGATATGTAGGCGTTTTCCCACTGGTGGCAATTTTACTATTTACCATCTGTGGTCTCCGACATATGCTTTAGCTGAGTTTAAAATGACCAAATACCAGTTTTAATAATTTTGGTCTGAGACAACATGTGGCAAGATAATGTAATGAGAATGCTGGTGACATTAAAAATTATACAAGTTTCCAGGTGATACTAAACCCAACACAATCCTGATTTGTTTATTGATAGTTCAATTAAATTATTTTTATATAGTGCTTGACTGACATTCTGATTCTAGACTCTAAATAAGGAATGTAAATATGACATTGGCAATAACCCCTCTCACACACACACACACACACACACACACACACACACACACACACACACACACATAATGGCAATGTTAAGAGTAAATGAATTAACTATGATTTAAATTTTGAAAGCAGGTATCAAGTGCCCTGGTACCATATATTTAAACAGCGGTGGAAAGTAGTGAATTACATTTACTTGTGTCACTGTAATTCAGTAGTATGTTTTATATTAAGAATTGTAAGTAATACAATTTAAATAACATCCATTATTGAATTTGAAAATTATAAAAATGATGTGAAGGGTTGGATGGATCTTAAATCTTAAAAGGATGGCAACATCAGATGTGAGTCAAATGGGCGCAGGCCCATTTGAATGTGCAGTTGAACTCTAAGCAAATTAAGCGAACCCCTCTGACGAGCTTCTATGGCTTTATTGCAATAAAAGCAAAAGCTTTATAATGCAGTTTAAGCTGTTTGCTGATAGACTAGCAGCTTATAAAAATTCAACATTAAATGTGCAGAAATGAGGTATGTTAAAAAATACTTGCACCTAAATTGGGTCAAAGTTGCTCAAATTACCCAATATGACATCAATGTTCTTGCTAAGACATTGCTAATTCTAGTCAACACTATTGATCTAGACTAAGTTAGTAACTGTCCAACAAGCTATAAAATAATGCTAACATTAAACAGAGATAGATTGACATTTAAGATGAGATTTATATCAAGACGTCTTGTTTGCATTGCACAGGAGAGACGCCCCTCTTTCTGTTAAAAACTAAGTAACTAAGTCGCTTGAGTAGATTTTTAGATGAGTAATTTCTTACTCATACATAAGAAATATTAAAATAATAATACTTTTACAATATTTTAAATTTACAAAAAAATACAATAAGAACGGTCATTAAATTATTATACATTAATGAATCATTAATTAAGAAGGATGCGCTCCACCAAGTAAAGTCATAAGTGTACATTGACAAATCATTAATTAAGTATGAGTAACTTACAGTGACTGTGAATGTGCTGAAAATAGTCTTACCAGATTGCAACATTGCATGTAAAATTGCCAAAAGAAGCCAAAATGCACACACAGGAAAATCTGATGTTGCATGTTTAAATAATTAACTAGATCTATGATTTAATGTGTTGCTGTATTCAAATAAAATAAAATACTAATACTAATAATAATAATAATAATAATAATAATAACAACACTGGATGGCGAATGTGCAATATTTAACTTTACTGGTTAGTTTAGACTGTGAACCTGGCAAGACATTAATAACCCAAAAAGAAAGCTTAAATATTAAATGGCTTCAGAAAAGAAAGCTGCTAATTAGGGCAGTATATTATATAGTAAGTAGAAGCAGCTTTCTTTTCTGAAGCCATTTAATATTTAAGCTTTCTTTCTGGGAACTTGTACAGAAAAAAGTTATATATAAATTCTCAAGCCAGGTTCACAGTCTAAACTAACCGGGAAAGTTACATATTGCATATTCGCCATCCAATGGTATTGCTTTTTATATTATATTTATTATTATTATTATTATTATTATTATTATTATTATTGTTATTATTATTATTATTATTATTATTATTATACAGCAAATC